>JAHFZB010000395.1:0-54154 GCA_036884735.1 Huso huso
GACCCAGTGACGTCGCGCGGGTCCCAGCATCTCGCCAAATGGTCCCTGGCCCTCCCCAGTGCAAGCACGGGGCCCAACGACCCAGCTGCGGGTTAAAAGCGGCTCGCCAAATGGTCCCTAAGCACTTCCCAGTGCAAGACGGGCCCCAGCGACCGGCGGGGTCCCAGCAGCTCGCCAAATGGTACTTGACTCCTCCCCAGTGCGCGCACGGGGCCCAGCGACCCCGCGTGGGGTCCCAACGGCTCACTAAATGGTCCCTGGCACCTCCACAGCGCGCACTGGCCCCAGTGATTTCTCCCGGGGTCCCAGCTTGCCACCAAATGATGCCTGGCACCTACCCAGCGCGAGCACGTGGCCCAGTGACCTGTGCTGGGTCCCTGGCATTTCCCCAGCGCGCACACGGGCCCCAGCGCCTTCGCGCGGGGTCCCAGCGGTTCGCCAGATGGTACCTTGCACCTCCCCAGCGCGCGCACAGGGCCCAGCAACCACGCACGGGGTCCCAGCGGCTCGCAAATGGTCCCTGGCACATCTGCAGCGCGCGCACGGGGCCCAGTGACTTCACGTGGGGTCCCAGCAGCTCGCAAATGGTCCCTGGCACATCCCCAGCGAGCGATCGGGCCCCAGCGACTTTGCGCGGTGTCCCAGCCGCTCGCAAATGGTCCCTGGCACATCTCCAGCGTGCGCACGGGGCCCAGCGACTTCACGCGGGGACCCAGCGGCACGCCAAAACGGTCCCTGGCACCTCCCCAGCGATTGCACGGGCCCCAGCGACCTTGCGCATGGTCACAGAGGCTAGCCAAATGGTCCCTGGCACATCCCCAGCGCAAGACGGGTTCCCAGCGACCCATACCAAGGGGTCCCAGCAGCTCGCCAAATAATGCCTGGCACATCCCCAGAGCGTGCACGGGCCCCAGCGACTTCGCGCGGGGTCCCAGCAGCTCGCAAATGGTCCCTGGCCCCTCCCTGCCGCGCGCACGGGGCCCAACAACCCCATGCGGGGTCCCAGCGGCTTGCAAATGGTCCCTGGCACATCACGAGCGCGCGCATAAGAACATAAGAACATAAGAAAGTTTACAAACGAGAGGAGGCCATTCAGCCCATCTTGCTCGTTTGGTTGTTAGTAGCTTATTGATCCCAGAATCTCATCAAGCAGCTTCTTGACGGATCCCAGGGTGTCAGCTTCAACAACATTACTGGGGAGTTGGTTCCAGACCTCACAATTCTCTGTGTAAAAAAGTGCCTCCTATTTTCTGTTCGGTATGCCCCTTTATCCAATCCCCATTTGTGACCCTGGTCCTTCTTTTCTTTTTTCAGGTCAAAGAAGTCCCCTGGGTCGATATTTGTCAATTTTAGAATTTTGAATGTTTGAATCAGATCGCCACGTAGTCTTCTTTGTTCAAGACTGAATAGATTCAATTCTTTTTTAGCCTGTCTGCATACGACATGCCTTTTAAACCCGGATAATTCTGGTTGCTCTTCTTTGCACTCTTTCTAGAGCAGCAATATCCTTTTTTGTAACGAGGTGACCAGAACTGAACACAATATTCTAGGTGAGGTCTTACTAATGCATTGTAGAGTTTTAACATTACTTCCTTGATTTAAATTCAACACTTCTCACAATATATCTAACATCTTGTTAGCCTTTTTTTTTATAGCTTCCCACATTGTCTAGATGAAGACATTTCTGAGTCAACATAAACTCCTAGGTCTTTTTTCATAGTTCCTTCTTCAATTTCACTATCTCCCATATGATATTTATAATGCACATTTTTATTGCCCGCATGCAATACTTTTTACACTTTTCTCTATTAAATTTCATTTGCCATGTGTCTGCCCAATTCGAATACTGTCTAGATCATTTTGAATGACCTTGTTGCTGCAACAGTGTTTGCCACTCCTCTTATTTTTTGTGTCGTCTGTAAATTTAACAAGTTTGCTTACTATACCAGAATCTAAATCATTAATGTAGATTAGGAATAGCAGAGGACCTGGCACTGATCCCTGTGGTACACCACTGGTTACCTCACCCATTTCGAGGTTTCTCCTCTAATCAGTACTTTCTGTTTTCTACCTGTTAACCACTCCCTAATCCATGTGCATGCATTTCCTTGAACCTATCATGCTCAGTTTGAGAATTAATCTTTTAACAGGACTTTGTCAAAAGCTTTCTGGAAATCTAAATAAACCATGTCGATGCTTTTGCAGTTATCCATTTTCAATGTTGCATCCTCAAAAAAGTCAAGTAGGTTAGTTAGACATGATCTCCTTTCCTAAAACCATGCTGGCTGTCTCCCAGGATATTGTTACCATATAGGTAATTTTCCATTTTGGATCTTATTATAGTTTCCATAAGTTTCCATATAATAGAAGTCAGGCTTATTGGTCTGTAGTTACCTGGTTCGGTTTGTCTCCCTTTTTTTGTGGATCGGTATTACGCTTGCTATTTTCCAGTCTGTTGGTACAACCCTGTGTCAAGAGACTGTTGCATGATCTTAGTTAGCGGTTTGTAAACAACTTCTTTCATTTCTTTGAGTACTATTGGGAGGATCTCATCTGGGCCAAGGATTTGTTTATTTTAAGAGCTCCTAGTCCCTTTAACACTTCTGCCTCTGTTATGCTAAAGTTATTTAAAATTGATAGGGAACAGGTCGACATGTGGGGCATGTTGTCCTGTCCTCCTTTTGTAAAAACCTGTGAAAAGTAATCATTTAATATATTTGCTATTTTTTTCTTCATCTATGATTTTGCCATTTGCTCCTCTTAGACATTTAACCTCCCTTTGAATGTTCTCTTGTTGTTATAATATTGGAAAACATTTTGGAATTGGTTTTAGCCCCTTAGCAATATTGATTTCTATCTCTCTTGGCCTTTCTGCAGCTTTTTGACTTGTGTTTGCAGTTCCAAGTACTCTTTCTGTGTGCTTTGTTTTTGTCCTTTTAAACGCTCTGTAAAGTGCCTTTTTTCGCTGAATATTTTTTTTAATTGATCTATTAAACCATTTTGGCCATTTTGTTTTAGATTTAGATTTGTCTACTTTTGGGATGTAATTGTTTTGTGCTCTAGTACTACATTTTTAAAAACAGCCACCCTTTTTCTGTGAATGTTTTCTATTTTACTCCAATCTACTTATATTAGTCTCTGTTTCATACCTTCGTAGTTTGCTTTTCTAAAATTGTAAACCTAGCTTTAGTCATTACTTTGGGGGTTTAAAAAAATATTTCAAATGAGACCATGTTGTGGTCTGAGTTTGCCAATGGCTCTCTGACCTCTGTTTTAGTTATTCTGTCTTCATTATTTGAAAAGACTAAATCAAGGCATGCCTCCCTCTAGTCGGTGCCTTGACAAATTGCATTAGGAAGCAGTCATTTGTCATTTCCACCATTTCAATTTCGTCCGTCACCGGGCCCCCATTGGGTTTTCCCATTTTATACAGGGGAAGTTGAAATCCCATTAGTCCCTATTCCTTTCTACACGCATTTCGAATGTCATTGTACAACAGATTATTTTGCTCAGCGCCTGAACCAAATGGTCCATAGCATGCACCTATTATTATGCCCTTTGAATTTGTGTCCATTCTGACCCATATTGATTCTGCATTGTTTTGTCCTGATTTTTAACACCTGGGCTTCAAGGCTATTTCTTATGTATAGCCACCCTCCCGCCTTCTTCTGTCCTGCCTGTCTTTCCATACAGTGTGTACCCACTAATATTATCCGTTCCATCACCCAGGTTCCAAGTTTCTGTAACACCTATCACATCGTAGTTACTTGTTAGTGCAGTAGCTTCAAGTTCTAACATTTTGTTTCTGAGACTTCTAGCATTAAGATAAATACATTTAATAGTGGTCTTACCTGAGTTGTTGCCTTGTTTTGATGTAGTCTCCTCTGTTTTTTGTTCCCTCCCTTCCTTTCTAGTTTAATGTTTGCAAAATGACCTGCATGTGCCCCAGCTGCTCTAAATGGTCCCTGGCCCTCCCCAGTGAGCTGTGGCCCAGCAACCTGCGGGCGGGGACCCAGGGTTTCCAGAATGGTCCCTGGAGACATCCCCTGAGCTGCCAGCATGTGCCCCAGCGACTTCGCAGGGTCCCAGCGGCTCGCAAATGGCACCTGGTCCTCCCCAGCGTGCACCGGGCCCAGCGACCCCATGCCGTGTCCCAGCTGCCATCCAAATGATCCCTGGCACCCACCCATGGGCACACGGGCCTCAGAGACCCCACGCGGTTTCCGACCGCCCGCCAAATGGTCCCTGGCACCTCCCCACCATGCGCACGGGCCTCAGCGACTTCGCGTGGGGTTCCAGCGGCTCGCGAAACGGTCCCTGGCACCTGCCCAGCAGGCATGGGGCCCAGCGACCCGCGGGGTCCCAGCGTTTCGCCAAATGGTCCCTAGCACCTCCCCAGCGAAGACGGGCCCCACCGATTTTGCGCTGTGTCCCAACGCCTTCATAAAATGGTCCCTGGCCCCCCCAGCGCCGCACGGGCATAGCGACTCAAGACAGGGCCCAACATGCTCGCCAAATGTTCCCTGGCAAACCCCAAGCGCGAACGGTCCCCAGCGACTTCGCTGGGACCCAGCTGCTTCGCCAAATGGTCCCTGGGTCTCCATGGCGCGACGACGGGCCCAACGACAACGCGTGGGGTCCAAGCGGCTCGCCAAATGGTCCCTGGCCCCTCCCCAGCGAGCGCACGAGGCACAGCGACCTCGCGTAGGGTCCCACAGGCTCGCCAAATGTTCCCTGAAACATCCGCAGCGCGCGCATGTGCCCCAGCGACTTCACGCAGGGTCCCAGCGGCTCGCCAAATGGTACCTGGTCCTCCCCAGCATGCGCACAGGGCCCAGCGACCCCGCATGGTGTCCCAGCAGCTCGCCAAATGATACCTGGCACATCCCTCAGCTGCGCTCAGGGACCAGCGACCGCTGCTGGGTCCCAACGGCTTGCCAAATGGTCCATGGCCCCCAGCGAATCCGGGGCCCAGCGATGACCTGGGGTCCCAGCTGCTCGCCAAATGGTCCCTGGCACCTCACCAGCACGCACAATCACCAACAACCACGTCGCGGAGTCCCAGCAACTCATAAATGGTCCCTGGCACCTCCCGCACGGGTCCCAGCAACCACGCCGCTGGCCCCAGCATCTTCCCACAATGGTCCCTGGCACATCCCTGCACCTCCCCAGCGCACGCACGGGACAGCCCATCCAAGACAGGGTCCCAGCAGATCGACAAATGGTCACTGGCTCCTCCCAGCGCACGACTGGGCCCAGCGACCCATCTGGGTCCCAGCAGCTCGCCAAATGGACCCTGGCCTCTCCCCAGCTGATGTGGCCAAGCTAATTCTCAGACAGGGGTCCCAGCGGCTCGCCAAATGGTACCTGGATCCTTCCCCAGCATCGCACAGCGGGCCCAGCAACCCCAGCAGCTGGTGTAACAGCGCAAATGGTCCTTGGCCACTCAGCATGCGGTGCGGGGCCCCAGAGACCCCGCGGGGTTCCGGTGCCGCTCGCCAAATGGTCCCTGGCTCATCCCCAGCGCGCTGAACGGGGCTCAGCGACCCCGCAGTGGTCCCAGGCTTGACAAATGGTCCCTGCACCTCCCAACACGCAAGACGGGCCCCAGCGACTCCTGGGCAGGGTCCCAGCGCTCGCCAAATGGTCCCTGGCTCATCCCCACCCACAAGACAGGGCCCCAGCGACCCAGCGGGGGTCCCAGCGGCTCACCAAATGGTCCCTTTCACCTTACCAGCAGCGCAGGAAGGGCACAGCAACCACGCGCGGCCTCCCAGCGGCTCGCAAATTGTCCCTCGCACATCCCCAGAGCACACACAGGCCCCAGCGACTTCGAGCGGTGTCCAAGTGGCTCGAAAATACACCCTGGCACATCCCCAGTGCGAGGAGTCGCGACTTCACGCAGGGTCCCAGCAGCTCGCCAAATGGTCCCTGGCACATCCCCAGCGCGCGCACAGGTCCCAGCGACCCAGCAGGGTCCCACAGGTTCGCCAAATGTTCCCTGGCACATCCCCAGTGAGCGCACAGGGCCCAGCACACCTGCGCGGGGACCCAGCGGCTCGCCAAATGGTCCATGGCACCTCCCAGCTCGCGCACGGGCCCCAGAGACCCCGTGCGGGGTTCCACCGGCTCGCCATTTGGTCCCAGGCTCCTACCCAGCACGCACGGGCCCAGCGACTTCATGCGGTGACACAGCGGCGAGCCAAATGGTCCCTGGCCCCTCCCCGGCACGCGCACATGGCCCAACGACCCTGTGCGGGGTCCCAGTGGCTCGCTAAATGGTCCCTGGCACCTCCCAGCATGTGCACTGGGCCCAGCAACCCCAAGGCCGTACTCAGCGGCTGGGCCAAATGATCCCTGGCAACTACCCAACGCGCGTAAGGGCTCCAGCAACCGGCAAGGGGTCCCAGAGGCTTGCAAATGGTCCCCTGGTAGCATCCTGAGGGCCAAGCGGGACCCTGCGACTTCGCGTGTGGTCCCAGCGGCTTGCCAAATGGTCCCTGGCACCTACCCAGCGCGCACACGGGCCACAGTGATACCGCGCGGATTCCGAGCGGCTCGGCAAATGGTCCCTGGCACCTCCCCAGCGATCGTACGGACCCCAGCGACCTCACGCAGGGTCCCAGCGGCTTGCCAAATGCTACCTGGCCCCTCCCCAGCGCGCACCCGGGGCCCAGCGACCCCGCGCGGGTTCCCAGAGGCTCGCAAATGTTCCCTGGCACAACCACAGCACGTGCATGGGCCCCTGTGTCTTCGCGCGGGGTCCCAGCAGCTCGCCAAATGGCACCTGGCTCCTCCGCAGCACGCCCACGGGACCCAGCAACCCCGCTCGGGGTCCCAGCAGCTCGCCAAATGATACCTGGCACATCCCCAGCGCGAGCCCAGGGACCAGCGACAAGGCTGGGTCCCAACGGGCTTATTAAATGGTCCATGGCTCCCTTTTTCGAGCGAAAGCCAAGACGGGCCCAGCGACGCGCGTGGGGTCCCAGCGTCGCCAAATGGTCCCTGGCACCTCACCAGCACGTGCACAATCACCAACAACCACGCGTGGAGTCCCAGCAACTCGCAAATGGTCCCTGGCACCTCCCGCACGGGTCCCAGCAACCACGCGCGGGCTCCCAGCGGCTCGCAAATGGTCCCTGGCACATCCCTGCACCTCCCCAGCGCACGCACGGGACAGCGACTTCGCACGGGGTATCAGCGGCTCGCCAAATGGTCACTGGTACCTCCCCAGCGCACGCACTGGGCCCAGCGACCCCACGTGGGGTCCCAGCAGCTCGCCAAATGGACCCTGGCCCCTCCCCAGCGCGCGCATGTGGCGACCTCAGACAGGGTCCCAGCGGCTCGCCAAATGGTACCTGGATCCTCCCCAGCACGCGCCCGGGGCCCAGCAACCCCGCGCGGTGTAACAGCGGCTCGCCGAATGGTCCCTGACACCTCACCAGCATGCGCACATGGGCCCCAGAGACCCCGCGTGGGTTCCGAGCGGCTCGCCAAATGGTACCTGGCACATCCCCAGCACGCGAACGGGGCGCAGCGACCCCGCATGTGGTCCCAACTGCTCGACAAATGGTCCCTGGCACCTCAACAACACGCGCACGGGCCCCAGCGACCCCGTGCAGGGTCCCAGCGGCTCGCCAAATGGTCCCTGGCTCCTACCCGGCGCGCGCACAGGGCCCAGCGACCCTGCGCGGGGTCCCAGCGGCTCACCAAATGGTCCCTTTCACCTTACCAGCGCTCGCAAAGGGCACAGCAACCACGCGCGGCCTCCCAGCGGCTCGCAAATTGTCCCTCGCACATCCCCAGAGCACACACAGGCCCCAGCGACTTCGAGCGGTGTCCAAGTGGCTCGAAAATACACCCTGGCACATCCCCAGTGCGAGGAGTCGCGACTTCACGCAGGGTCCCAGCAGCTCGCCAAATGGTCCCTGGCACATCCCCAGCGCGCGCACAGGTCCCAGCGACTTCGCGCAGGGTCCCACAGGTTCGCCAAATGTTCCCTGGCACATCCCCAGTGAGCGCACAGGGCCCAGCACACCTGCGCGGGGACCCAGCGGCTCGCCAAATGGTCCATGGCACCTCCTCAGCTCACAAGACGGCCCCAGAGACCCCGTGGCGGTGTCCCCACCGCTCGCCATTTGGTCCCAGGCTCTACCCAGCACGCCAAGACGGGCCATAAGAACTTAATGCGGTGACACAGAGGAGAGCCAAATGGTCCCAGCCCCTCTTGCGCACGCCAAGACATGGCCCATTGATCCCTGAATCGGGTCCCAGTGGCTCGCTAAATGGTCCCTGGCACCTCCCAGCATGTGCAGTTGGGCCCAGCAACCCCGCCAGCTGGTACTAGCGGCTCGCCAAATGATCCCTGGCACCTACCCAACGAATCAAGGGCTCCAGCAACCCGCGCAGGGGTCCCAGAGGCTTGCAAATGGTCCCTGGTACATCCGGAGCGCCAAGACGGGACCTTGATTGATTGTCGGTCCCAGCGGCTTGCCAAATGGTCCCTGGCACTACCCAGCGCACATCGGCCACAGTGATATGCCTGATTCCGAGCGGCTCGGCAAATGGTCCCTGGCACCTCCTCAGCGATCAGACGGACCCCAGCGCCTCACGCAGGGTCCCAGCGGGCTTGCCAAATGCTACCTGGCCCCTCCCAGCAGCACTGGGCCCAGCGAGAGTTTTAACAGGTTCCCAGAGGCTTAAAATGTTCCCTGGCACAACCATAGCACGCCGCATGGGCCCCTGTGTCTTTTATAGGGTCCCAGCATTCGCTGCAAATGGCACCTGGCACCTCTCAACAGCACGCCCACGGGACCCAGCAACCCCGCCTGGGTCCCAGCACTATCGCCAAATGATACCTGGCACATCCCCAGCGCGCTCAGGACCAGCGACTTTTGGGTCCCAATTAAATTTCAAATGGTCCATGGCCCTTTCGAGCGAGCGCACGGGGCCCAGCGATCATTTTGGGGTCCCAGCTGCTCGCCAATGGTCCCTGGCACCTCACCAGCACGTGCACAATCACCAACAACCACGCTGCGGAGTCCCAGCAACTCGCAATGGTCCCTGGCACCAAGCCCAAGACGGGTCCCAGCAACCACGCTGGCTCCCAGTGGTACACCAATGGTCCCTGGCACATCCCTGCACCTCCCCAGCGCACGACGGACAGCTTTCAAGACGGGTACCTGTTAACCGCCAAATGGTCATGTGCTGGCATTTCCCAGCGCGACCTACTGGGCCCAGTTTGAGAATGGGGGGGTCCCAGGACTTTGTCAAATGGACCCTGGCCCTCCTAAACCATGCGTGCTTTGCAGTTATCCAGACAGGGTCCCAGCGGCTCAAAAATGGTACCTGATCTAGTTAGCACGCTCCTGGGCCCAGCAACCATGCTGGTGTGTCTGCTCGGATATGGTCCCTGACACCACCATAGGTAATTTTCCCCCAGAGACCCTATTATAGGTTCCGAGTTTACGCCAAATGGTACCTGGCACATCCTCAGCACGTAACCGGGCGGTTTTTATCCCCGCATGTGGTCCCAACTGCTCGGCAAATGGTCCCTGGCACCTGTTGGTACAACGGGCCCCAGAGACTGTTGCAGGGTCCCAGTTAGCCGCCAAATGTCCTGGTTCTATGCCTTGAGTAAGACAGGGCCCAGCGACCTGGCCCAGGGGTCCCAGCGGCTCACCAAATGGTCCCTTTCACTTTACCAGCGCTGCAGAAGGGCACAGCAACCACGCTGCCTCCCAGCTGGATAAATTGTCAGGTCGACATCCCCAGAGCACACACAGGCCCCAGCTCCTTTGTAAGCGGTGTCCAAGTGGCTCGAAAATACACCTGGCACATCCCCAGTGCAGGAGTCATTTGTGTCACGCAGGGTCCCAGCAGTCGCCAAATGGTCCCTGGCACATCCTCAGCTGCCAAGACAGGTCCCAGCGACTTTGAGCAGGGTCCCACAGGTTCGCCAAATGTTCCCTGGCACATCCCCCAGTGAGCGCACAGGGCCCAGCACACCCGCGCTGGGACCCAGCTGCTCGCCAAATGGTCCATGGCACCTTTCTGTGTAGACGGCCCCAGAGACCCCTAAATGGGTTCCACTGCTCGCCATTTGGTCCCAGGCTCCTACCCAGCACGACGGGGCCCAGCGATTTACGCGGTGACACAGCGGGCACAGCCAAATGGTCCCTGGCCCCCCTCGGCACGCCGACACATGGCCCAACCCCCCGGGGTCCCAGTGGTCGCAAATGGTCCCTGGCACCTCCCAGCATGTGCACTGGGCCCAGCTTGTTTAAGGCCCGGTACTAGCGCTCGCCAAATGATCCCTGGCACCTACCCAACGAATGCAAGGTGGCTCCAGCAACCTCGCGCAGGGTCCCAGAGGCTTGCAAATGGTCCCTGGTACATCCGGAGCCCCCAAGACGGGACCCCGCGACAGGAAGTGGTCCCATTAGGCTTGCCAAATGGTCCTGGCACCTCCCCAGCATTGTGCACGGGCCCAGCGCTCACCCGCCTGAATTTGGGGTCCCAGCGGCTCGCCAAATGGTCCATGGCACCTTCAACGGGCGCGACGGGGCCCAGCAACTCTGCGCTGGTAACCTTTTGTCGCCAAATGATCCCTGGCTCATCCCCAGCTTACAAGACGGGCCCCCAGCGACTTTCAGGGTCCGAGCTGTCTTTCCTATAATTGGTCCCCACTAATGACATAGGGGCCCAGTGACTCCATCAATTCACGACAGTCCCAGTTACTAACAACCAAATGGTAACATGGTAGTTCCCCAGCATCCAGACGCTTAAGTTTTCCACATTTTGTCCCAGAGGCTCTAGAAATTAAGATAAGCACATCTCCAGTGGTCAGACCTAAGCACGCCACCCCTTGCCGTGGGGTCCCAGTAGCTCTGTTTTTTGGACCTGCACTTCCTCAAGTTTAAATGCGAATTCTGGGGCCCAACCCGCACTTCATCGCGGGGTTCCTGTTTCTTAAATGGTCCCTGGCCCTCCCCCAGTGAAAAAAGACGCAAACCCAGCAGCTTGGCATGGGGACCCAGCGAGATCAAATGGTCCATGGCCCTTCCCCGCTGCGCCAAGATGTGGCCCAGCTTAACTGTGCGCGGGGTCCCAGCAACGCCAAATGGTCCCTGGCTCCTCCCCAGCATGTGCACCGGTCCAGCAACCCGTGCTGGGTGTCCCAGCTGCCATCCAAATGATCCCTGGCACCTACCCAGCACGCTGATGGGCCCCAGCAACTTCGCGCTGGTGTCCCAGCTGACCGCCAAACGATCCCTGGCACCTCCCAACGAATGGGTGCTCCAGCAACTACAGGGTCCCAGAGGTCATTAAATAGTCCTGCACCTGCCCAGCGTAGGCACGGGCCCCAGCGACTGCGCTGGGTCCCATGCTCGCCAAATGGTCCTGGCTGGCTCCTGCCCTGACTGGGCCTAACACACCGACGGGTCCCAGCAGACGCCAAATGGTCCCCGGCTCCTCCCCAGTGGGTGCACGAGGTCCCCGGGTCTGGGACCCAGCAGCCGCAAATGGTCCCTACACCTCCCCAGCGACCATCGGGCCCAGCCCAACATCTCCAGCTGCTCGCCAAATGTTACCTGGCATTCCCTCAAAGACGGCGCGGTCCCCAGCACGCTGTGTCCCGAAGGTTTCACCAAATTGTCCCTAGGTTCCCTCCAGCGCTACGACGGGCACAGCGACACGCTGGGTCCCAGGCTCGCCAATCGGTGCCTGGCACTCCCCCAGTGCGCGCACGGGCCCAGCGACCCCCGCCCCACCATGGGACGCTCCCCAGCAGCTCCAAATGGTACCTGGCACCTCCTGCAGCCAAAGACGGGCCCCAGAGACCCCTCAACCCGAGGTTCCACCGGCTCGCCATTTGGTCCCAGGTCCGCCCAGCACGCGACGAGGCCCAGCTCAGCCCTTCACGATGGTGACACAGCGGCGAGCCAAATGGTCCCTGGCCACTCCTCCCAGCCACAAGACATGGCCTGTTAATTCTGTGCGCGGGTCCCAGTGGCGGGCAAATGGTCCCTGGCACCTCCCCAGCATGTGCACTGGGCCCAGTAACCCCTTCGCTGGGTACCAGCGGCTCGCCAAATGATCCCTGGCACTCCCCCCAACGAATGCACTGGGCTCCAGCAACCTCGCCGCAGGGTCCCAGAGGCTTGCAAATGTCCCCGGTACATCCCGAGCAAGCATGGGACCCTCGCGTGCTCGCACGTGGTACCAGTGGCTTGCCAAATGGTCCCTGGCACCTCCCAGCACGTGCATCGGGCCCAGCAACCTCGCTGGGTCCCAGCGGCCGCCAAATGGTCCCTGGCACTTCCAACGGGCGTCTACGGGCCCCAGGACCGCGCTGGTAACCAACGGCTCGCCAAATGATCCCTGGCTCATCCTTCAGCGCCGACGGGCCCCAGCGATCGCTGTGGGGTCCCAGCGGCTCGCCAAATGGTCCGGCACCTGTCACCAGCTGGCCCAGTAATGTTGTTGACCACGCCCCGGAGTCCCAGCAACTGCCAAATGGTACCTGGCACCTCAGCTCCAAGACGGGCCCAGTTTCCCCACGCTGTGTCCCAGCTGCTCGCAAATTGTCCCTGGCAATCCCTGGTAGCGGACACGGACACCCCACGTGCGACGGGTCCTAGCGCCGGGCCAAATGGTCAATGGACCTCCTCCTCAGCACGACGCGACTGGGCCCAGCGACTTTGCTATGCTGAGGTCCTGTAGCAGCCGCCAAATGGACCCTGGCCCTCCCCAGCGCACGACGGGGCCCAGCTGTTCACAGACAGGGTCACAGCGGGCCTCAAATGGTCCATGGCCCCACTTCCTTAGCAGTATATGGCCCAGCAACCTCAAAAGGGGTCCCAGTGGTCTTGTGTGGTATCTGGCTGGTCCTCCCAGTATGCGTGAGGGGCCCCAAAGACACCCGTGGGGTCCCAGCAGCTGAATTGTCCCTGGCACATTCTCAGCGTGACGCAAAATGGCAAGCACGCGGGGTCCCAGAGGCTTGCAAATGGTCCTTGGAATATCCGAGCGATCATCGGACCCTGCGATTGCTGTGGTCCCAGCGGCTTGCCAAATGGTCCCTGGCACCTCCCCAGCACGGCAATAGGGCCCAGCGACCCCCACAGGGTCCCAGAGGCTCGCCAAATGGTCCATGGCACCTCTCAACGGGCTACAAGACGGGGCCCAGCAACCTGCTGGTTCCCAGCGCTCACCAAATGATCCCTGGCTCATCCTTACCAGCCAAGATCGGGCCCCAGCGCTACAAGGCTCCTCCCGATGCTCGCCAATTGGTCCCTGGATCATCCCCAGAGCACGGGGCCCAGGCCCCCCCCCACTGACAGTGTCCAGCTGGTCAAATGGTACCCTGGCACATCCCCAGTTTCCTACAGGAGGGCGACTTCATCACGCAGGGGTCCCAGCAGCTCGGCCAAATGGTCCCTGGCACATCCCCAGCGCTTGCACAGGTCCCAGCGACCCCACGCTGGGTCCCACAGGTTCGGCCAATTGGTGCCTGGCACATCCCCTAGTAAGCGACAGGGTCCAGCTGCACTCATGCTTCCACCCAGTCCCAGCGGCTCGCCAAATGGTCCCTGGCACCTTCCCCAGCCAAGACGGTGCTCAGAGACTACGCGCACAGTCCCAGCTGCTTGCATTTGTCCCCAACATCTACCCAGCACGCGCATCGGGCACAGCAACCATGCGGGGTCCCAGGGGCAGCCAAATGGTGCCTGGCCCCTCCCCAGTGCGCACGGGCACAGGGCCCAACGACTTCTGACGCGGGGTCCCAGCAGCTCGCCAAATGGTACCTGGCACCTCCCAGCAAGATCTGGGCCCCAGAGACCGGGCGGGTTCCACCAGCTTGCCATTTGGTCCCAGGCTCCACCCAGCACGCCAAGAGACGGGCCCAGCTTTTCACGCGTGACACAGCGGTGAGCCAAATGGTCCCTGGCACCCTCCCAGCATGTGCACTGGGCCAGCACACCCGCTGGCTGGGTACCAGCTGCTCGCCAAATGATCCCTGGCACCTACCCAACGAATGCAAGGGCTCCAGCAACCTCCAGGGTCCCAGAGGCTTGCAATGGTCCCTGGTACATCCGCAGCACAAGACGGGACCCCGCGACCTCGCGCGGTGGTCCCAGCTGCTTGCCAAATGGTCCCCGGCACCTCCCCCAGCACGCAGCACGGGGCCCAGCGACGGCCAAGGGTCCCAGAGGCTCGCCAAATGGTCCATGGCACCTTCTCAACGGGCGCACGGGGCCCAGCAACTCTGCGCGGGTAACCAGCGGCTCGCCAAATGATCCCTGGCTCATCCCCAGCGCAAAAGACGCGGGTCTCAGCGACTTCAATGATCTGGCCGGGTCCGAGGTTTCGCCAATTGGTCCCCGGCACTTCCCCAGGTCTTTGCATGGGCCCAGCATTCCCGGGGCTGACCCCTCAAGACAGTCCCAGCGGCTCGCCAAATGGTACCTGGCACCTCCCCAGCTCGCGCACGGCGCCAAGCGACTACACGCTGTGTCCCAGCGGCTCGCAAATTGTCCCTAGCACATCTCCAGCGCTTGCACGGGGCATGGCGACCCCACGCGGGGTCCCAGCGGCTCGCCAATTGGTGCCTGGCACTTCCCCAGCGCGCATCGGGCCCAGCGACCCGCGACCCCATCAAGACGTGTCCTAGCATGTCGCCAAATGGTACCTGGCTCTCCTCAGCACGCCAAGACGGGCCCCAGCGACTTTGCGCGAGGTCCCAGCGGCTTGCCAAATGGTCCCTGGCCCCTCCCCAGCGCGCGCACGGGGCCCAGCGACTTCACGCGGTGACACAGCGGCGAGCCAAATGGTCCATGGCCCCACCCCGGCGCGTGCACATGGCCCAGCGACCCTGTGCGGGGTCCCAGTGGCTCGCCAAATGGTCCCTGGCACCTCCCCAGCATGTGCACTGGGCCCAGCAACCCCGCGCTGGGTACCAGCGGCTCGCCAAATGATCCCTGGCACCTACCCAGCACGCGGACGGGCCCCAGCAACTTCGCGCGGTGTTACAGCGACTCGCCAAACGATCCCTAGCACCTCCCCAACGAATGCAAGGGCTCCAGCAACCTCGCGCAGGGTCCCAGAGGCTCGCCAAATAGTCCTTGGAATATCCCCAGCGCGTGCACGGGCCCCAGACTGCTGGCTGGGTCCCAGCTGCTCGGACAAATGGTACCTGGCTGGCTCCTTCCCCTGCTCAAGACTGGGCCGAACGACACCGCTGGGTCCCAGCAGCTCGCCAAATGGTCCCTGGCCCCTCCCCAGTGGGTGCACGAGGCCCTGCGACTTCGCGCGGGGACCCAGCAGCTCGCAAAATGGTCCCTGCCACCTCCCCAGCACGTGCACGGGGCCCAGCTTAATCTCCGCCAAGAGAGTCCCAGCGCTCGCCAAATGGTACCTGGTACCTCTCCCAGTCACAAGACGGCGCAGCTTACCACGCGCTGTGTCACAGCTGCTCAGAATTGTCCCTAACACATCTCCAGCGCTTGCACGGGGCACAGCGACCCCACGCGGGGTCCCAGCGGCTCGCCAATCGGTGCCTGGCACTTCCCCAGTGCGTGCACGGGGCCCAGCGACCCCGCGACCCCACGCACGTTCCCAGCAGCTCGCCAAATGGTACCTGGCACCTCCCCAGCTCGCGCACGGGCCCCAGAGACCCCGTGCGGGGTTCCACCGGCTTGCCATTTGGTCCCAGGCTCCTACCCAGCACGCGCACGGGGCCCAGCGACTTCACGCGGTGACACAGCGGTGAGCCAAATGGTCCCTGGCACCTCCCAGCATGTGCACTGGGCCCAGCGACCCCGCGCTCGGTACTAGCGGCTCGCCAAATGATCCCTGGCACCTACCCAACGAATGCAAGGGCTCCAGCAACCTCGCGCAGGTTCCCAGAGGCTTGCAAATGGTCCCTGGTACATCCGAAGCGCGCGCACGGGACCCTGCGACTTCGCGTGTGGTCCCAGCGGCTTGCCAAATGGTCCCTGGCACCTCCCCAGCACGTGCATCGGGGCCCAGCGACCCCGCGCGGGGTCCCAGAGGCTCGCCAAATGGTCCATGGCACCTTCTCAACGGGCGACGGGCCCAGCAACCCTGGCGCGCTGGTAACCAGCTGCTCAAAATGATCCCTGGCTCATCCCCAGCGTGGGCGCGTGATCGTGGGCCCCAGCGACTTCTGGCCGGGGTCCGAAGTGCCTCGCCAATTGGTCCCTGGCACTTCCCCAGCAGAGATGGGGCCCAGCGGACCCAAGGACACCCCACGCGACAGTCCCAGCGGCTCGCCAAATGGTACCTGGCACCCTCCCCAGCCAAGACGGGCGCCAGTTTACTACACACGCCAGTCCCAGCTTCACCAAATTGTCCCTAGCACATCTCCAGCGCCATCGGGCATGGCGACTCCCACGCTGGTCCCAGCTGCTCAATTGGTGCCTGGCACTTCCCCAGTGCGTGCACGGGCCCAGCTTACCCCATGACCCCACGCACGGTCCTAGCGTCGCCAAATGGTACCTGGCACCTCCTTAGCACGCTTGACGGCCCCAGCGACTTTGCGAGGTCCCAGCGGCTTGTTAAATGGTCCCTGTCCTCCCCAGCCAAGACGGGCCCAGCGACTTCACGCTGGTGACACAGCGGGCGAAGCCAAATGGTCCATGGCCCCACCCACGCCACAAGACATGGCCCAGCGACCCTGTGCGGGGTCCCAGTGGCTCGCCAAATGGTCCCTGGCACCTCCCCAGCATGTGCACTGGGCCCAGTAACCCCGCGCTGGGTACCAGCTGCCTGCCAAATGATCCCTGGCACCTACCCAGCACGCCGGATTTCGGCCCCAGCAACTTGCGGTGTTACAGCTGACTCCTCAAACGATCCCTAGCACCTCCCCAAAGAATGCAAGGGGCTCCAGCAACCCAAGAGGGTCCCAGAGGCCAACAGTCCTTGAATATCCCCCAGCGCTGCACGGGCCCCAGCGACTTCGCGCGGGGTCCCAGCGGCTCGACAAATGGTACCTGGCTGGCTCCTCCCCTGCCTGCACACAGGGCCGAACGACACCGCGCGGGGTCCCAGCAGCTCGCAAATGGTCCCTGGCACATCCGCAGCACGTGCACACGGCCCAGCGGCTCGCCAAATGGTCCCTGGCCCCTCCCCAGTGGGTGCACGAGGCCCTGCGACTTCGCGCGGGTACCCAGCAGCTCGCCAAATGGTCCCTGGCACCTCCCCAGCACATGCACGGGGCCCAGCGACCCCGCGCAGGGTCCCAGCGGCTCGCCAAATGGTCCATGGCACCTTCTCAACGGGCGCACGGGGCCCAGCAACTCTGCGCAGGTTCCCAGCGGCTCGCCAAATGGTACCTGGACCCTCCCCAGCGCGGGCACGGGCCCCAGAGACCCCTCGCTGGGTCCCATCAGCTCCCCAAATGATCCCTGGCACCTCCCCAACACGCGCACGGGCCCCAGCAACTTCGCGCGGGGTCCCAGTTGCTCGCAAATGGTCCCTGGCACATCCCCAGCGATCGCTCGGGCCCCAGCGACCTTGCGCAGTGTCCCAGAACGTCGCCAAATGGTCCGTGGCACATCCCCATCATGCGTACGGGGCACAGCGACACCGCTCGGGGTCCCAGCGGCTTGCCGAAGGGTCCCTGGCACCTCCCCAACTCACAAACGGGCCCCAGCGATCCCGTGCGGGGTCCAAGCGGCTGTCCAAATGGTACCTGGCTCCTCCCCAGCGCCACAACTTTGGGCCCAGCGACCAAGGCTGGTTTTCCAGCGGCTGGCCGAATGATCCCTGGAACCTCCACAGCGCGCAAACGGGCCCCAGCTACCAGGCATGGAGTCCCAGCGGCTCCCCAAAAGGTCCCTGGCACCTTCCCAGCGCACGCACGTGACAGCAACTTCGCACGGGGTCTCAGCGGCTCGCAAAATGGTCCCTGGTAACTCCCTTTAGCAAAGACGATTGGGCCCAGCTTACCCCACGCGGGGTCCCAGCAGCTCACGAAAATGGTCCCTGGCACCTCCCCAGCGCGCACACTGGGCCCAGCGACTTCGTGGCGGAACCCAGCGGCTCGGCAAATGATCCCTGGCTCATCCCCAGCGCGTGCACAGGGCCCAGCAACCACGCTGATCCCAGCGACTGCAATGGTCCCTGGCCCCTCCCCAGCACCCGCGACGGGCCCAGCGAACCCGCGCAGGGGGTCACAGTGGCTCGCCAAATGGCCCCTGGCACATCAACAGCACGCGCATGGGCCCCAGCGACGGGTGGGGGGGTCCCAGCTGTCGCCAAATGGTCCCTGGCACATCCCCAGCGCACGCACAGGGCCCAGCATCCACGCCTGGGTCCCAGAGGCTTGCAATGGTCCCTGGTACATCCGGAAAGGCTACAAGACGGCCCTGTATGACCGCTGTGTCCCAACGCTGCTTGCCAAATGGTCCCTGGCCCGTCCCCAGGGCCACGGGCCCAGCAACCTCGCACAGGGTCCAACAGGCAGGCCAAATGTTCCCTGGCAAAACCAGCACGGGGCCCAGGTCCTGCTGGTCTCATGGGACCCAGCGGCTCGCCAAATGGTCCCTGGCCCCTCCTGGCACGCACATCGGGCCCAACCACAACGCTGGGGTCCAAGCGCTTGCCAAATGGTCCCTGGCCCTCCCCAGCGAAGACGAGGCACAGCGACCTCCCCGACCCAGAGGGGTCCCACAGGCTCGCCAAATGTTCCCTGAAACATCCCAGCGCACAAGATGTGCCCCAGCGACTTCTGCAGGGTCCAGCGGCTCATTAAATGGTACCTGGTCCTTCCCAGCATGCGCACAGGGTCCAGCGGCCCCGCCACGGTGTCCCAGCAGCTATCCAAATGATCCCTGGCACCTACCCAGCACGCATTGACGTGGCGGACACAGTGATACCGCAGCAGGTCCGAGCTGCTTGGGCAATGGTCCCTGGCACCTCCCCAGCGACAGCACGACCCCAGCGACCTACTTGCTGGGTCCCAGCTGCTTGTCAAATTGTCCCTGGCCCTCCCCAGCTGCACCGGGCCCAGCGACTTAACGCGCGGGACCCAGCGGCTCGCCAATTAGTCCCTGGCACCTCCCCAGCGCGACAGGGCTCCAGCGACCCCGCAAAGGGTCCCAGTGGCTCACAAATGTGCCCGGCACAACCCCAGCACGCCAAACGGGCCCCAGCATCTCGGCTGGGTCCCAGCGGCTTCTAAATGGTACCTGGCTCATCCTCAGCACGCCCACGGGCCCAGCCACCCCTGCTCGATCCCAGCAAGCCAAATAATGCCTGGCACATCCCAGCGCTGTATCGGCCCCAGCGACTTGGGCTGGGTCCCATGCTCGCAATGGTCCCTCCATAACCCCTGCCAAGAGAAGGGCCCAACAACCCCATGCGGGTCCCAGCGGCTCGCCAAATGGTGCCTGGAACATCCCCAGAAGCCAAGATGTGGCCCCAGCGACTTCGTGCAGGGTCCCAGCGGCTCGCTAAATGGCACCTGGTCCTCCCCAGCATGCGCACACCGGGCCCAGCGACCACACGCTCGTGTCCCAGCTGCCATCCAAATGATCCCTGGCACCACCCAGTCTGCCAACCACACGGCCCCAGAGACCCCACGCTGCGGGTCCGGGATCTGCTCGCCAAATGGTCCCTGGCACCTCCCCACCATGGGGGCTCAGCAGCGACTTCTGGGGTTCCAACCGCTCGGGAACGGTCCCTGGCACCTCCCAGCTGCACGGGCCCAGCGACACTGCGCTGGACCCAGCGGCTCGCCAAATGGTACCTGGCTCCTCCCCAGCACGCCCACGGGGCCCAGCAACCCTGCTCGGGGTCCCAGCGGCTCGCAAATGGTCCCTGGCCCCTCCCTGCTGCACGCACGGTGCCAAACAACCCCACGCAGTGTCCCAGCGGCTCGCCAAATGGTCCCTGGCCCCTTTCCAGCGAGCGCATGGGGCCCAGCGATCACAAGGGGGTCCCAGAAGGTCGCCAAATGTTCCCTGGCACCTCACCAGCACGTGCACAATCACCAACAACCACTCGTGGAGTCCCAGCAACTAGAATGGTCCCTGGCACCTCCCCCCCGAACGGGTCCCAACGACCCCTGTGCGGGTCCCAGCTGCCGCCAAATGGTCCCTGGCTCCTACCAGCACCGCGACAGGGGCCCAGCAACCACGCCGCTGGGTCCCAGCAGCACGCCAAGACGGGCCCAGCGACTTACGCGGGTGACATAGGCGAGCCAAATGGTCCCTGGCTCCTCCCAGGCGGGCAAGACATGGCCCAGCCGACCCTGTGCGGGTCCCAGTGGCTCGCAAATGGTCCCTGGTGGCACTTCCCAGAACAAGACGATTGGGCCCAGCGACTTTCGTGGCGGGACCCAGCTGCTCGCCAAATGATCCCTGGTTCCTCCCCAATGCACAAGACAGGGCCCAGCAACCACGCTGATGGGATCCCAGCGACTTGCAATGGTCCCTGGCCCCCTCCCAAGCACAAGCGACGGGCCCAGCGAACCCGCGCTGGGTCACAGTAGTGCTTGCCAAATGGTCCATGGCACCTCCCCAGCATGCACGGGCAGCTGCACCAAGACGGGTCACAGCTGCTCGCCAAATGTCCCGGCATACCCAGCGCACGCACAGGGCCCAGGCCCCCAGGCTTGGGTCCCAGCAGCTCGCCAAATCTTTCCTGGAACCTCATCAGCACGCCGACGGCTCCCAGCAACCCCAAGCAGGGTCCCAGCTGCTGCCAAATGGTCCCTGGCACATCACCAGCACGTGCACGGGCCCCAGCGACCCCGCGTGGGGTCCCAGCGGCTTGCCAAATGGTCCCTGGCACATCCCCAGCGCACGCACAGTGCCCAGTGCAACCACGCCAAGGGGTCCCAGAGGCTTGCAAATGGTCCCTGGTACATCCGGAGTCAGCAAGACGGGACCCAGCGCTTCATGCGGTGTTCCCAGCGGCTTGTCAAATGGTCCCTGGCCCTCCACAGGGGGTGACGAGGCCCCGCGACCCCGCAGAGGGACCCAGCTTTTCGTCAAATGGTCCCTGGCACCTCCCCAGCATCTTCGGCAGACACAGGGCCCAGCGACCCTGCGCTGGGTCCCAGGGGTCGCCAAATGGTCCATGGCACCTTCTCAACGGGCAAGACTGGCCCCAGCAACTCATGCTGGTTCCCAGCGGCTCGCCAAATGATCCCTGGTCCTCACCAGCTAATACAAGACAGGCCCCCAGCGACCTCTGCAGGGTCCCAGTAGCTCGCCAAATGGTCCCTTCCACTTCCCAGGGCGCATCGGCCCCCAGTAACCCTCACACCCCACTGCACAGTCCCAGCTGCTCGGGAATGGTCCTGGCACCTCCCCAGCTCAAGACGGGCTCCCAGAGACCTGTGGCGGGTCCCAGCTGCTCGCCAAATGGTCCCAGGGGCACATCCCAGCACGCCAAGACAAGGTCCAGAACCACGCCAGATAGGGTACCAGCAGCTCGCCAAATGGACCCCTGGCACTTCCCCAGCACTATCGATCGGCCCCAGCTTAAACACGCTTAGGTCCCAGGGGCTTGCCAAATGGTCCCTGACCCTTCCCCAGCGAAGACGGCGGGCCCAGGGACTTTGTGTCCCAGCAGTCTTAAATTGTCCCAGCATCCCTCCAGCAAGTATCGTGGCCCCAGCTTACCACGCAGGGGTCCCAGCTGCCCGCCAAATGGTACCTGGCACCTCCCCAGCACGTGCACGGGCCCAGCACCATGCGCGAGGTCCCAGCGGGCCCCCAAATGGTCCCTGGCCCCTCCCCAGCCCGAGACGGGGCCCAGCGACTTCCATGGTGACACAGCGGCTAGCCAAATGGTCCATGGCCCTTCCCAGCACATGACATGGCCCAGCATAATTTAAAAGGGGTCCCAGTGGCTCGCCAAATGGTCCCTGGCACCTCCCCCAGCATGTGCACTGGGCCCAGCAACCCCGCTGTGTTACAGCGACTCACCAAATGGTCCCTGGCCCCTCCCCAGCCGCAGACGGGCCCAGCGACTTCACCGCTGTGACACAGCGGCGAATAAATGGTCCATGGCACCTCCCAGGCACGCAAGACATGGCCCAGCAACCCTGTGCTGGGTCCCAGTGGCTCGCCAAATGGTCCCTGGCACTCCCCAGCATGTGCACTGGGCCCAGCAACCCCAAGGCTTGGGTACCAGCTGCTCGCCAAATGATCCCTGGCACCTACCCAGCACGCTGATCGGCCCCAGCAACCAGGCCGGTGGAATCCAGCTGACCTCAAATGGTGCTCAGCACCTCCCGGGCACACGGGCCCCAGCAACCAAGACGGGTCCCAGAGGCCTGCCAAAAAGGTCCCTGGCAATATCACCACACGCACAAGGTCCAGAACCACCCTGTTCCCAGGTCCTCCGCCACAATGGCCCCAGGCACATCCCCTGAAGCTCAGGGCCCCAGTGACTGCACAGAGGTCCCAGCGGCAGCCAAATGGGTCCCTGGAACCTAACCAGCGCCAAGCAGGGCTCCAGCGCAAACTTGTTGTGGTCCCAGGGGTCAAGAATTGTCCCTACCCTAGCTCAGCAAGCTGGGATTGCCCAGGGAACCCCACGCGAAGGTCCCAGCAGCCAAATTGCCTGGCACATCCTTAACGCATACAAGATCGGGCCACAGCGACTTTATGCAGGTCCCAGCTGCTGCCAAATGGTCCCTGGCCCCTCCCCAGCACGCCAAGACGGGCCCAGCGACCATCGGCTGTGACACAGCCAGAGCCAATGGTCCATGGTCTCCCACCTCAAGGCCACAAGAGACATGGCTCCAGCGACTGTGCGGGGTCCCAGTGGTTCGCCAAATGGTCCCTGGCACCCCCAGCATGCACTGGGCCCAGCAACCCCGCCGTGGGTGTTACAGCGCTCCCTTAAATGGTCCCTGGCACCTCCCCAGCACGCCAAGACGGGCCCAGCGACTTTCATCGCCAGACACAGCTGTGAGCCAAATGGTCCATGGCCCCACCCAGGCATCGCCAAGACATGGCCCAGCGACCTGTGCGGGTCCCAGTGCTCACGCCAAATGGTCCCTGGCACCTCCCAGCATGTGCACTGGGCTCAGGCACCCCCGCTGTGTACCAGCTGCTCACCAAATGATCCCTGGCACCACCCAGCACGCCGGACTGGCCCCAGCAACCACGCTGACCGTTACAGCGACCGCCAAACCATCCCCTAGCACCTCCCCCAACGAATGCAAGGGCTCCAGCAACCTGGGCAGGGTCCCAGAGGCTCGCCAAATAGTCCTTGGAATATCCCCACGCGACAGGGCCCAGCGACCCCACGCGGAGTCCCAGCGCTCGCTAAAAATGGTCCTGGCATCTTCCTCCTGCTGCAAGACAGTCTCAGCAACGACACCGGGGGGTCCCAGCAGCTTGCCAAATGGTCCCCTGGTACATCCCCAGCTGTATGGGTGCACACGGCCCAGTGGCTCCCCAAATGGTCCTGGCCCCCCCCGTGCACACACTGGGCCCAGTGACCCCATCGGGGTCCCAGCTGTCAGCCAAATGATCCCTGGCACCTCCCCAGCATCGCATGGCACAGCCCCAGCGACTTTGCGTTGGTTCCCAAAGCTGCTAGCCAAATGGTCCCTGGCACATCCCCAGCGTAGACCGGGCTCCCAGCGACCCCGCCGCTGGGTCCCAGCAGTTCAAGAAATGGTCCCTGGCACCCCCTCAGCTCAAGACGGGCCCAGCAACAAGACCTGGTCCCAGAGGTTTGCCAAAATGGCACCTCACCAGCACCAGCACTTGACCCAGCTACCAGGCTGAAGTCCCAGCTGCTCCCCAAAAGGTCACTGGCACTCACCCAGCATGCGGAACAGGGCAGCGACTTCGCAGGGTCCCAGCGCTCGCCAAATGGTGCCTGGCTCCTCCCCAGCACGCACACGGCACTAGCAACCCTGCACGGAGTCCCAGGTTTCATGAAAAATGGTCCCTGGCATTCCCTCCCTTAGCGCTAATCGGGCCCCAGCTACACAGGCTGAGGGTCCCAGAGGTCACGCCCAAATGGTCCCTGGCACCTCCCCAGCATGCTAACAGGGCAGCGACACTGCAGGTCCCAGCTGCTCGCCAAATGGTACCTGGCACCTCCCCCAGCACACACGACCCTAGCAACCCCACGTGGAGTCCCATGCTCGCAAAAATGGTCCTGGCACCTCAGCAGCACATGCACGGGCCCCAGCGCCTTTCTGGCAGCAGGGTCCCAGCAGCTCGCCAAATGGTCCCTGGCACCTCCCCAGCACGCCGCACGGGCCCAGTGACTCCTGCACGGTTCCCGGGGAGGCTGGCTGTGCTGTCCCTGGCACCTCCACAGCACGCCAGCAAACGGGCCCCAGCTACTCAGGCGGGTCCCAGAGGTGCCCCAAATGGTCCCAGGCACCTCCTCACGCGAAGCTCAGGGCCCCAGTGCACTCGCCCAGCTTCCCAGTGGCTCGTCAAATGGACCCTGGCACCTCCCCAACTGAAAGACAGGGGCTCATCGCCCCGCCGTGGGGTCCCAGGGGTCTTCCAAATGTCCCTGGCACATCCTCAGCATGCACACACGGGCCCAGAGAACCCAGCACGGGTCCCATTGGCTGGCCAGATGGTCCCGGCACATCCCCAGCAGCGCCAACGGGCCCCAGCGATTCAAGAGGGTCCCATGTCGCCAAATGATCCCTGGCACCTCCCCCAGCACTCACATGGGGCCCCAGAGACAGCGGGGTCCGAAAGGCTTTGCCAGATGGTCCCTGGCACCTCCAAATCGACGCACGTGGCCCCAGTGACCCGTGCAGGGTCCCAGCAACTTGCAAATGGTCCATGGCACATCCCCTCAGCAAGACAGGCCAGCTGGACTCCGCCGCTGGGTCCCAAGGCCACACCAAATGGTCCCTGGCACCTCCCCATCACACAGACACGAACCCCAACCACTTCAGCGGTGGTCCAAGCGACTTGCCAAACTGTCCCCAGCACCTCCCAAGCTGCCCATTATCAGGGCCCAGCAACCACAAGGGGTCTAAGAGGGTTGCCAAAGGATGCCTGGCACCTCCCCAGCACGCAGGGGGCCCAGAGACCTGGGGCGGGGTCCGAGCACAGCCAGATGTTCCCTGGCAACCCCCCATCAAGGCAACAGGCCCCAGAACTTCGTGTGGGGACCCAGCAGATCGCAAATGATCCCTGAACCTCCCCAGCACACACACGGCCCCTGAGACCCAGCTAGGGGTCCGAGCTGTCGCCAATGGTCTCCTTGGCACCTCCCTGGCCACAAGGTCCAGCGACCATCGCTGGGTGCCAGCGTTTGCCAAATTTTCCATGGAACCTCCCCCCGCACACGGGCCCCAGAGACCCAGCACGGGTCCCATTGGCTCGCCAAATGGTCCCTGGCACATCCCCAGCGCCAAGACAGGGTCCCAGCGAATGGGCCAAGGGGGTCCCAGCTGCTCGCCAAATGGTCCTGGCACCTCCAAGAGCGCAAGACAGGGCCCAGCGACCCAGCTGGGTCCCAGCCTCCAAATGATCCCTGAACCTCCCCAGCACGCACACTGGCCCCAGAGACCAAGCCGGGATCCGATTGGCTGGCCAGGTGGTCCCTGGCCCATCCCGATCGCATGACTGGCCCCAGTGACCTCGCCAGCAGGGTCCCAGCAACTTGGTAAAATGGTCCATGGCACATCCCCAGCACAAGACGGGACCCAGCTGCACTCGCACTGGGTCCCAGTGGCCACACCAAATGGTCCCTGGCACCTACCCAGTGTGCGACACCGGGCCCCAGAGACCCCAAGGGTGGTCTGCTGGCTTGCCAAACTGTCTCCCTGGTTCCACTCCAGCTCAAGATAGGCCAGCTGCACTGCTGAAGGGTCCCCAGCTGCTCGCCAAATGGTCCCTGCCTCCCCCCCCAGCATGGGCACGGGTCCCAAAGGTTCCAGGGGTCCCAGTGGTCCTGTGGAAATGGTCCCCATGCACCTGGAACCAACTCCAGTAATGAGTTGTTGAAGATGGACCCCTGGGATCTCCAGAACGCCTTGATGAGACCCAGGGACCAATAAGAGTGTCCAACCGTAAACGAGCATGGTGGGCTCTCCTGGCTCAAGACGCTGGGTAAGCTTTAAGCAAGGTCCTAGCTGTTCTTCCCTGGCACCTCCCCAGCAAGTGCATAAGCACCTAGCTTAAGGGGCCCCAGCGACACAGGGCTGGGTCCCAGTGGTCGCAAATGGTCCCTGGCACATCCCCAGCCAGCAAGATGGGCCCAAGCAACCCTGTTCGGTGTCCCAGCTGCTTGCCAAATAGTCCCTGAACCTCCCCAGCACTCAGACGGGCCCAGTGACCCCAAGACAGGATCCCAGTGGCGCCAAATGGTCCCTGGCACCTCCCCAGGCTGCCAAAGACGGGCCCAGCGACCCAGCTGGGTCCAAGCAGCCCCAAATGGTCCCTGGCACCTCCCAATCAATCGTGATGGGCCCCAGTGACCAAGACAGGGTCCCAGCACTTGCAAAATGGTCCATGGCACAAATCCCCTGGCCCCAGCTCCCGCTGGGTCCCAGAGTCACACCAAATGGTCCCTGGCACTCACCAGCTGCACACAAACCCCAGTGACTTTGGGGTCCGATTGGCTTGCCAAATGGTCCCTGGCCCCTCTCCAGCACGCCAAGACGGGCCCAGATACCCAGTGCGGGGTCACATTGGCTGCCAGATGGTCCCTGGCACCTCCCAGCAACGGGCCCAGGGCCCATAGGGGTCCAACCGAGCTTCCCAAATGGTCCCTGACCCTCCCCAGCGCGCCACGGGCCCAGCGACCACGGTGTCCGGTCCCGGCTGCTCCAAATGGTCCCTGGCTCATCCCCAGCATGGACATCGGCCCAGCGACTCGCATAGGGTTCCAGCGGCTCGCCAGCGGTCCGTGGCGCCACCCATCGCAGGCCGGGCCCAGCGACCACGAGTGGAGTCCCAGCGACTTCACCAAATGGTCCCTGCCCTCTCCAGCACGCAGACGGGCCCAGATACCCAGTGCGGGGTCCGAGGTGCCAGATGGTCCCCACATCCCAGCGAGCACACGGGCCCAGCGATCGCTGCTGGGTCCCAGTGGCTCGCCAAATTGTCCCTGGCACCTCCCCAGCACGTGCATAAACCCCAGCGACTTCGGGCTGAGGGCCCCAGCGGCTCGCAAATGGTCCCTGGCACATCCCCAGCGCCAAGCATGGGCCCCAGCGACCTCGTTGCGGTGTCCCAGCTGCTTTGCCAAATGGTCCCTGGCCACTCCCCAGCACTGCACGGGTCCAGCGACCCGGGCGACAGGATCCCAGCTGCTCGCCAAATGCTCACTGGCACCTCGCCAGTGCACGACAGGGCCCAGCGACTGGCAAGAGGGTCCGAGCTGCTCGCCAAATGGTCCCAGGCATCTCCCCAATATGCTTCACGGGCCCCAGCAACCAAGGTGGAGTTCCAGCGTCACCCAATGGTCCCTGGCACATCATCAGCACGAAGATCGGGCCCCAGCGACAAGTCCAGGTCCCAGAGTCCGCCAAATGGTCCCTGGCCCCTCCCCCAGGGCAAGACGGTGCCCAGCGACCACTTGCTGGGTTCCAACGGCTCGCCAATGATCCCTGGCACCTCCCAGCACTCACACGGGCCCCGGAGACCCCAAAGGGTCCCAGCAGCTCCCCAGATGGTCCCTGGCACCTCCCTATCGATCGCACGGGCCACAGTGACCCCGCCAAGAGGGTCCCAGCGACCAAAATGGACCATGGCACCTCCTCAGCATGCCGCGACGGGCCCCTCCCAGCTTACTTTAATGCTGGGTCCCAAAGGCACACCAAATGGTCCCTGGCACCCACCCAGCGCCAAGACACTAACCCCAACGACTTCAATGCTGGTGGTCCAAGCAGCTCTGCCAAACTGTCCTGGCACCTCAGCAGCACGCACACGGGCCCCAGAGACCCAACGCTGTGTCCGATTGGTTTGCCAAATGGTCAATGGCCCTCTCCCCAACTAATGAAGGGGCCCAGAGACCCAGCTGGGTCCCATTGGCTGGCCAGATTGTCCCTGGCACCTCCCCAGCATGCGATGGGGGCCCAGCGACCACTCACAGGGTCCAACCGCTTCCCAAATGGTCCTTGGCCCCTACCCAGCGCCAACACGGGCCCAGACACCACCAAGGTGTCAAAGCAGCTCGCCAAATTATCCCTGGCACCTCCAAAGCATGCACACCGGACAGAGGTCCAGCTGGTGACCTGTCAGATGGTCCCTGGCACCTCCCCTCAGCACACCGATCGGCCCCAGCAACTTGGGGTCCCAGCGACCCTAAAGTCCATGGCACATCCCCCAGGATGCACACTGACCCCGCCAAATGGTCAATGGCACCTCCCCAGCGCCGCATGGGCCCCAGCGCCTCCGCCGGCGGTCCCAGCTGCTCGCCAAATGATCCTTGCACATCCCAACACGCAAGACGGCCCCAACGACTGCTGGGTCCCAGCTGCTCGCCAAATGATCCTTGCACCTTCCCCCCAGCCGGCACGGGCCCCAACGACCTCAAGGGGTCCCAGCAGCTTGCCAAATGGTCCCTGGCACCCCCTCACTTCCACAAGATGGGCCCCAGCAACTTCGCTGGGGGTCCCAGCAGCTTGCCAAATGGTCCCTGGCCTTTCTCCAGCATCGCAAGACAGGGTCCAGCGACTCCGCTGGGTGCCAGCTGGTCGCCAAATTTTCCATGGAACCTCCCACACGCAACGGGCCCCAGAGACCCAGTGGGTCTGACGGGGCCAGGTGGTCCCTGGCACCTCCCCAGCACGCCGCACGGCCCCAGCGATCGCAAATGATCCCTGGAACCTCCCCAGCACGCACACGGGCCCCTGAGACTTTGCGAGGGGTCTGAGCTGCTCGCCAAATGGTCCATGGCACCTCCCCAGCATGCGACGGGCCCAGCGACCGCTGGGGCCCCAGCGATTTGAAATGATCCCTGAACCTCCACAGCACGACACGGGCCCCAGCGACCACGCAGAGGGGTTCCAGCGGCTCGCCAAACAGTCCCTGGTTTATCCCCAGCGAACCAACTCCCCAGTAATGTTGTTGAAGAGGGTCCCAGAGGATCGCCAAATGGTCCCTGGCACATCCCTGGGATCGCAGAGGGGACCCAACAAACGAGCAAGATGTGCCAGTGGCATCGCCAAATGGTCCCTTTCTTATGTCCTTATAGCTCTTATGGGAGCCATCAAGCAAGGGGTCCCAGTGGTGCCAAATGGTCCCTGGCAGATCCCTCAGCAGGCATTGCCCCAGTGACTTGGGAGGTCCAAGCTGCTCGCCAAATGATCCCTGGCACCTCGCCAGTGCGAAAGATCGGGCCCAGCGACATTCGCTAAGGGTTCCAGCTGCTCGCCAAAGAATGATTGGTTCTCCCCGGCATGCACAGGGCCCAGCAACCGCTGCAAGGTCCGAGAGGCCGGATCGAAATGGTCCCTGGCACCTCCTCTAAGACGCCGGGGACCCAGACGACTTTGGCGCTGGGTCCCAGCTGCCACACCAAATGGTCCCGGCACCTTCCTCCAGCATGCATCGGCGCCGTTTACCACTTTCAAGGTGGTCCCAGCTGCCAAATTGTCCCTGGCATCTCCAGCACACACACCGGGCACGGCGACCCCATCGCTGGGTCCCAGCGCTCGCCAATTGGTGCCTGGAACTTCCCAGCACGCACATCGGGCCCAGAGACCCAACGCCGTGTCCCATTTCGCCAAATGGTCCCTGGCCCCTCTCCAGCAGCAGATAGCCCCAGAGACCCAGCACGGGTCCGACGGCTGTCCAAATGGTCCCTGCCCATCCCTCACCACAAGACGGGCCCAGCGACTTCAAGACGGGGTCCAACCTCGGCCAAGCTTCCTTCAAATGGTCCCTGGCCCCTCCCAGCCCGCTTATGGGGCCCAGCGACCCAGCTGTGTCAAAGCGTCAGCTAAATTATCCCTGGCACCTCCAGCACGACACGGCCCCAGAGCTCTCAGACCCCCGAGCGGCTCGCCAGATTGTCCCTGGCACATCCCCCAGCACACAAAGACGGCCCCAGCAACTGCTGGTCCCAGCTGCTCGCCAAAAAGTCCATGGCATCCTCAGCTGCAGACGGGCCCTCGCCAAATGGTCACTTGGCACCTCCCCCAGATAGATTGGCCCCAGCGCCTTTGCGCTACGATCCCAGCTGCTCGCCAAATGGTCCCTGGCACCTCCCTCAGTATGCGACGGGCCCCAGTAACTTCACTGGGTCCCACCGGCTTGCCAAATGGTCCCTGGGTTCTCCAGCACGCGACGGGCCCAGCGACCCCTCGCAGCAAACCAAGCGGGCTCGCCAAACGGTTCCTGGCACCTCCCCACACGCGACACAGGCCCCAGAGACTTGCAAGACGGGGTCCCAATTGGCTCGCCAAATGCTCCCTGGCACATCAGCAGCATCAAGACAGGCCCCGCCAGAGGGTCCCAGCGGCTGCTCAAATGGTTCCTGCCACCTCCAAGCAGCGCACAGTGGCCCAAGGACCCAGCTGGGTCCCAGCCGCCGCCAAATGATCCCTGAACCTCCCAGCACGCACACGGGCCCCAGAGACTCCAGCCTGGGATCCCGATTGGTTGGCCAGGTGGTCCGTGGCACCTCCCACCGATCGGATGGGCCCCAGTGACCGCCAGAGGGTCCCAGCGAGATGGGCCAGGGTGGTCCGTGGCACCTCCCCAATCGATCGCATGGGCCCCAGTGACCTCGCCAGCAGGGTCTCAGTCACACACCAAATGGTCCCTGGCACCAACACCAGCGCCGCACACCCAACCCCAACCACTGCAGGTCCAAGCGACTCTGCCAAACTGTCCCTGGCACCACCAGCGCTCGCTATCAGGCCCAGTGACCCCGCTGGTGTCCGCTAAGCCGTCACAATGGTTCCCGGCACTTCCCTCAGCATGGGCACGGCCCAGCGACTCGCGGGGTTCCAGCGTCGCTGCCGGTCCGGGTGGCATCTCCCTCAGCTGCACGGGCCCAGCGACCACCAGCCGGAGTCCCAGCGATTGTCAAATGGTCCCTGGCCCCTCCAGCACGCACGGGACACAGAGACCTCACAAGAGGGTCCCAATCGGCCCCAAATGATCCGGCCCCCTCCTCAGCGCACACGGCCCAGCGACTTCGCTGGGTCCCAGCGGCTCGCCAAATTATCCCTGGCACCTCCCAGCAGTGCATAAGCCCCCCTGCCGAGGGTCCCCATGATTGGCGAGGGGGACCCAACGACTGGCTGAGGGTCCCCATGCTCAAGAATGCTCCCTGGCACATCCCTCAGCTGGGCCAAGATGGGCCCGCTGCACTGCTGCGGTGTCCCAGCTGCTCGCCAAATGGTCCCTGGCACCTCCCTTAGGATGACATCGGCCCAGCGACACACCATGGTCCGAGAGCTCCCAGATGGTCTCGGCACCTTCCCAATCAATCCACGGGCCCCAGTGACCTCAAGACAGGGTCCCAGCTGGACTTGCAAATGGTCCATGGTCCCCATCCCCAGCTGGCTGGGCCCCAGCGACCGCCATGGGTCCCAGAGTCACACCAAATGGTCCTGGCAACTACCCACGCTGCACACAAACCCCAGTGACTTTGCGGTGGTCCCGACACAAATGGTCCCGGCCCCCTCCAGCACGCCGACAGCCCCAGAGACCCAGCCGGGGTCAGATTGGCTGGCCAGATTGTCCCTGGCACCCCCCAGAGTGACGGGGCCCAGTGACTCTGCCAGGTCCAACCAAGCCTCCAAATGGTCCTGGCCCCTACCCAGCCGCATCATCGGGCCCCAGCGACCCCATGTGTCAAATGCCTCGCCAAATTATCCCTGGCACCTCCAGCACCACACGGTCCCCAGAGACCTCGCGGCCCCGTGGCTCGCCAGATGGTCCCGGCACCTCCCCTAGCACACAGACGTGGCTCCCCAGCAACTTCGTGCGCGGGTCCCAGCGGCCGCCAAAGTCCATGGCACATCCTCAGGATGCACACGGGCCCTCGCCAAATGGTGGTCAATGGCACCTCCCTAGCCATGGGCCCCTGCGCTTTTGCGGCGGTCCCAGCTGCTCGCCAAATGATCCTTGCACCTCCCGAAGGCCACAAGAGAGGCTCCCAGCTGCCTTTGGCGTGGCGGGTCCGCTGGTCGAAATGATCCCTTGCACTTCCCAACACACCAAGACGGGCCCCAACGACTTTGGCGCTGGGTCCCAGCGGTTGCCAATGGTCCCTGGCACCTCCCCAGTAGATGGGCCCCAGCAACTTCGCTGGGGTCCCAGCGGTTGCCAAATGGTCCTGGCCCTTCTCCAGCACGCCAAGACAGGGTCCAGCGACCCCGCCGCTGGTTGCCAGCGGCTCGCCTTCATGGAACCTCCCCACACGCACATGGGCCCCAGAGACCCAGTTTTGGTCTGATTGGAAGGCCAGGTGGTCCTGGCACCTCCCCAGCACGCCACGGGCCCCAGCGACTTAATGGGGTCCCAGTTGCAGCCCTGAATGGTCCCTGGCCCTCGCAGAAGACGCCAGACGGGGCCCAGTGACCCAGCTGCAGGGTCCCCAGCGGCCGCCAAATGGTCCCTGCCACCTCCCCAGCGCCAAGACAGGGCCCAGCGACTCCCCGCGGCTGGTCCCAGCGGCTCGCCAAATGATCCCTGAACCACCCCACACGCACACGGGCCCCAGAGACCCAGCTGGGTCTGATTGGCTGGTCAGGTGGTCCCTGGCACCTCCCAGCACGCCGCACGGGCCCCAGCGATCGCAAATGATCCCTGAACCTCCCCAGCACGCACATCGGGCCCCTGAGACCCCGCTGAGGGGTCTGAGCTGCTCGCCAAAATGGTCCATGGCACCTCCCCAGGGCACGACAGGGCCCAGCGACCCGCCGCGGGGCCCCAGCGGATCTAAAATGATCCCTGAACCTCCACAGCACGCACATCGGCCCCAGCGACTCACGCCAGAGGGGTTCCAGCGGCTCGCCAAACAGTCCCTGGCTTATCTCAGCAACGAGACGGGCCCCAGCTTACCCCGCTGAGGGTCCCAGAGGTCGCCAAATGGTCCCTGGCACATCCCCAGCACGCCGCAGGGACCCAGCAACATCGCAGAGTGTGCCAGTGGCTCGCCAAATGGTCCCTGGCACCTCCCCAGCGCACACGGGCCCAGTGACCTCATGAGGGGTCCCCAGCGGCTTGCCAAATGATCCCTGGCACCTCCCCAGCATGCGCACTGGGGCCAACGACCATGTGGTGTCCCATCGGCCCGCCAAAGAATGATTGGCACCTCCCCAGCATGCAACACGGGCCCCAGAGACCCCTGGGTCCCGAGAGGCTCGCCAGATGCCCCTGGCACCTCCCAATCGATCGCACGGGCCCCAGTGACCTCGCCAAGAGGTCCCAGCGACTTGCAAAATGGTCCATGGCACCCCCCAGCGCCAAGACGGGGCCCCAGCGATCTGGGTCCCAACGCCACACCAAATGGTCCCGGCACCCACCAGCACCATTACCTAACCCCAACGACTTCGCTGGGTGGTCCAAGCGACTTGCCAAACTGTCCCTGGCACCTCCCAGCGACAGGGGCCCAGCCACTTTGTGGGGGTCCAAGTTGCTCGCTAAATGATCCCTGAACTCCCCAGCACGCACACGGGCCCCAGAGACCCAACGCGGTGTCCCATTGTCTTACAAATGGTCCCTGGCCCCCTCCAGCACTCAAAGATGGGGGCCCAGAGACCCAGCACGGGTCCGGAGCCATTGTCCAGATGGTCCTGGCACCTCCCCACCTGGCCAAGACGGGGCCCAGCGATCAAGACGGGTCCAACCGCTTCCCAAATGGTCCCTGGCCCCTCCCCAGCCCGCCATAGGGGCCCAGCGACCCCAAGGTGTCAAAGCTGCCGCCAAATTATCCCTGGCACCTCCAAAGCACGCGACACGGCCCCAGAGACCTCTCTGTGGTCCCGAGCTGCTCGCCAGATTGTCCCTGGCGCATCCCTCAGCACACGCACGGCCCCAGCAACTTTCAGTGTGGTCCCAGCGGCTCGCCAAAAAAGTCCATGGAACCTCCCCCACGCACACAGGCCCCAGAGACCCAGCACGGGTCCGATTGGCTCGCCAAATGCCCTGGCACATCCCCAAGACAGGCCCCAGCGACCACAGGGGGGTCCCAGCGGCTCGCCAAATGGTTCCTGCCACCTCCAGCACGCCGCGACAGGGCCTAGTTTACTCCAGCCGGGTCCCAGACGCCAAAATGATCCCGGAACCTCCTCAGCACGCACATCTGGGCCACAGAGACCCAGCCCGGGATCTGATTGCTGGCCAGGTCCGTGGCACCTCCAATTCCATCGCGATGGGGTCTCCCAGTGACGCCAAGCAAGAGGGGTCCCAGCGACTTGCAAAATGGTCCATGGCACATCCTTCAGCACGACGGGACCCAGCGACTGCCAAGGGGTCCTGGAAGCCACACCAAATGGTCCCTGCACCTACCCAGCGCCAATACATCGAACCTCAGCGACTTCGCTGCGGTGGTCCAAGCGATTGCCAAACTGTCCCTGGCACTCACCAGCGCCGCAGGCCCAGCACCGCGTGGTGTCCAAGCTGCTCACCAAATGGTCCCGCACTTCCCAGCATGGGTATCCAGCGATTGCCTGGGGTTCCAGCTGTCGCTTGCCGGTCCTGGCACCTCCCCAGCCAAGGCACGGGCCCAGCGACCACGAGCGAGTCCCACACTGCCAAATGGTCCCTGGCCCCTCTCCAGCACGCCAAGACGGGACCCAGACCATCTGGGCAAGAGTACCAGCTGCTCGCCAAATTATCCCTGGCACCTCCCCAGCAAGTGCATAAGCCCCAGCTCTTCTGCTGAGGGGCCCCAGCGACATGAGGGGCCCCAGTGGCTCGCAATGCTCCCTGGCACATCCCCAGCGCTGCATGGGCCCAAGCGACCTGTTCGGTGTCCCAGCTGCTTGCCAAATGGTGGTCCCTGAACCCCAGCACCTCAGACGGGCCCAGCTGCACCAAGACAGGTTCCCCGGCTCACAAATGGTCCCTTGGCACCTCCCCAGGGGGCAAGACGGGCCCAGCGACCCAGCTGGGTCCCAGCAGCTCCCAGAGCGGTCTTGCACCTCCCAATCAATCGCACGGGCCCCAGTGACCTGGCGAGGGCCAGCGGCACAACATCCCTGCACAATCTGCAGCACATCGCCCCAGAGACCCCGCAGCACGACATCGGCCCAGAATCCTCACACAGGTCCAGCTGCTCGCCAAATGGTCCCTGGCAACCCCTCATAGCGACTTCAGATGGACCTTGAAGCGACCACAAGACGGGTCCCAGCGGGTCAGCTAAATGGTCCCTGGCCCATCCCCAGCACGCAGGGCCCCAACGACATCGGTGTCCCAGCTGCTCGCCAAATGGTCCCTGGCACCTCCCCAGCGCCAGACATCGGGCCCAGCGACATCGCGCTGGGTCCCAGCGGCCCGAACATCCCTGCACATCCCCAACGATAGACAGGATCGGGCCCCAGTGACCATAAATGGTCCCAGGCACTTCCCAATCAATCCATGGCACATGTGGGTCCCAGGGCCCCAGCAAATGGTCCATGGCACATCCCCAGAGTCACACCAAATGGCCCCAGCCCCCACCCAGGCGTGCACACCAAATGGTCCCTGGCACTACCCAGTGAACTTTGCGTGTGGTCCAAGCGACTGCCAAACTATCCCTGGCACCTCCTCACGCCGCATAGGGCCCAGCGACCCCGCTGGGTCCAAGTTGCTCGCCATATATGATCAATGGGACCCCTAGCACACGGGCCCCAGAGCCCCAGACCTGGTGTCCGATTGGTTTGCCAAATGGTCCCTGGCCCCCTCCAGCACGCCACGGGGCCCAGATACCAGTGGGGTCCCAGCGGGCCAAATGGTCCCTGGCACCTCCCCAGTACGCCGGGATGTAACTTCTGCAGGTTCCTGGGGTCCCAAAGTCCATGGCACATCCCCAAATGGTCCCTGGCCCGCCTCCAGAAGCATCGCCGCATGGGACCCAGCGACCCCGCGTGTTTGCCAGCGGTCGCCAAATTTTCCTTGAACTCCACACGCCAGACGTGGCCCCAGACACCCGCCGGGTCCGAGTGGTTGGCTGAATGGTCCCTGGCACCTCCCAGTACGCGCACGGCCCCAGCGACCGCTGGGGGTCCCAGCTGCTTTCAAATGGTCCCTGGCCCTTCTCCAGCATCGCCAAGACAGGTCCCAGCGACCCCCCACCCAGGGGTCCCAGCGGCTCGCCAAATGGTTCCTGGCACCTCCCAGCGCCAAGACAGGGCCCAGCGACCCCGCGCTGGGTCCCAGCGGTTGCCAAATGGTCCTGGTCCACCCCAGCACGCCAAGACGGGCCCCAGGGCTTTGGGGTCCCAGCGACTTCAATGGTCCCTGGTCCCAGCACGCCAAGACGGGGCCCAGACAAATGGTCCCCTGTCATGAGTTCCTGTCCCTCCGCAGACAAGACGGGCCCCAGAGACCCAGCCTGGGTCCGATTGGCTGGCCAGGTGGTCCCTGGCTCCTCCCAGCACCATCGGCCCCAGCGATTTCAAGCGGGTTCCAGCGCTTGCCAAATGATCCCCGCACCTCCCCCCAGCACGGCCCCAGACCCCGTCAGGTCACGGGCGCCAAATGGCCCCCATTCCCCTCAGCTGACAGCACGGACCCTAGGTCCGAGGGGTCCCAGAGGTTGCCAAATGGTCCCCTGGCAAACTCCCTGGTGTCCCAGCTGCTCACCGTCGGTCCCTGGCACCTCCCTAGCGACCGATCACGAGGGTCCCAGCAATGGTCCTCGGCTCCTCAAAATGGTTCCTGTCTGCCAAGAGGGTCCCAGAGGCTCGGGCCCTGGCAGATCCCCCAGCCCGGGTCCGAAGTAATTGGCCAGGTGCCAAATGATCCCTGGCCCTCCCCAGCACGCCAAGACGGGCCCCAGCGATTGCGGGTTCCAGCGGTTACAAATGATCCCTGGCACCTCCCCAGCACGCACACATCGGGCCTGCCAGTCCCCAGAGAGTGCACGGCCCCGACTCTGCCAGGTCCGAGCAAATGATACCTGGCACCTCCCAGCCAAATGGCCCCTGGCATTTCCCTCCCTGGACATCGACCCTAGCGAACCTCCCAACGACACAGCAGGGTCCCAGAGGCTCGCCAAATGGTCCCTGGAAACTCCCCAGCACGCACATCGGGCCCTAGCGACCGAGGGTCCCAGAGGGCCAAATGGTCCCTGTCCCATCCCCAGCACAGGCAGGGCCCAAATGCAAGGGGTCCCAGCTGACCTCCAAATGGTCCCTGGCACGCACAGACATCGGGCCCAGCGACATCGCTGGGTCCCAGCGCTCGCAAATGGTCCCTGGCAAGTCCCCTCCATCGCAGGCCTTGCGACCTCGCTGAGGGGTCCCAGAGGCTCGCCAAATGGTCCCTGGCACATCCCCAGTGCAAGACAGTGACAGCCCCAGCAACTGCAAGTGCGGGTCCCAGCAGTCGCCAAATGATCCCTGGCACCTCCCAGCACGCTGCAGACAGGCTCCCAGCGACTCGGGTCCCAGCTAAGCTTGCCAAATGATCCCTGACATCTCCCCAGTACGCACACGGGCCCCCCGCGACTGCAGGGGTCTGAGCGCCCGCCAGATGGTCCCTAGCACCTCGCTCCAGCTAGTGCACGGGCCCCAGCGACTTCAAGCGGGTCCCAGAGGCTTGCCAATGATACTGGCACCTCCCCAGCACGACCGGGCCCCAGAGACAGCCCACACCAAATGGTCCCTGGCACCTACCCCAGCGCCAGCACGAACCCCAACGACTTTGCGCGGTGGTCCAAGTGACTTGCCAAACTGTCCCTGAACCTCCCCAGCACGCAGACACGGGCCCCAGAGACCCTGCGCGGAGTCCCATTGGCCAGCCAAATGATCCCTGGCACATTCTCAGCGCCAAGAACAGGCCCCAGCGACTCCGTGCGGGTCCAAGCGATCGTCAATAGTCCCTGGCACCTCCCAGCAAGAGATGGGCCCAGAGACCCGCCAAGGGTCCCAGAGGCTCGCCAAATGATCCTGGCACCTCAGGCGAGCACGGGGCCCCAGAGACCCAGAGACTGGGTCCCGGCTCCTCCCCAGATGGTCCCCAGCCACCTCCGCTGCTGGGTCCCAGAAGCTGCTCGCCAAATGATCCCTGGCACTCCTGCCAGGCAAGGCCATCGGGCCCCAGAGACTTCGGCTGGGCTTCACAAACTGTCCCTGCACTCACCAGCATGAGGCCCCAGCGAAGCATCTTGGTGTCCCAGCTGCTCAAAAGGGATGCCTGCAGGCCCTCCCTTAGGGCACGACGTGGGCACACAGCTGACCCCGGCACCAGCGATCGCAAATGATCCCCTGGAACTTCCCCAGATGCGCGCGTGTCCAGCGCATCTCGGGCTGCTGGGTCCCAGAGTCACACACCAAATGGTCCCTGGCACCTGCTCACTCCAGCACACACGACCTCCCAATGACCAAGTGTGGTCCAAGCGACTCTGCCAAACTGTCCCTCTGGCACCTCCCTCCTCACGCCAAGACAGGCTCCAGCGCACTCCCTCAAGGCTGGGTCCAAGGCCGCTGCTCGCCACCATCCCCCTTGGACTCCTCCCCTAGCACGCACACGGGCCCCAGAGACACAGCGAGGGTCCCGTTTGCCAAATGGTCCCTGGCCTCTCCAGCGTGGGCACACGGGCCCAGATACCCAAAAAGGGGTCCCAGCGGCTGGGCCAGATGGTCCCTGGCACCTCATTAGCAGGCAGACGGGCTCCAGCGACTTTGGGCGGGGTCCAACCGCCTCCCAAATGGTCCCTGGCCCTCTCCAGCAGGCGCAGGGGGCCCAGCGATAAAGAGTGGTGTCCCAGCGGCTTCGCCAAATGGTCCTGGGCCCTCCCCAGGGCACGACAGACGGGCCCAGCGACTGCAAGGGGTCCCAGCGGATCGCAAATTGTCCCTGAAACCCCAGCACGTGCATAAGCCCCAGCGACTTCGCCAGGGCCCCAGATTACACCAAATGCTATCTGGCACCATCCCCAGCGAGTGACACGGGCCCAACGACTGCGTCGTGTCCCAGCTGCTCGCTAAATGGTCCCTGGCCCCTCCCCAGCACTCGAGACGGGGTCCAGCGATCCCGCGACAGGATCCCAGCAGCTTGCCAAATGGTCCCGGCACCGCCAGTGATCAGACAGGGCCCAGCGACCCCGCGCAGGGTCCCAGCGGCCCGCCAAATGGTCCCTGGCACATCCCCCCAATGTACAGGCCCCAGCGAAGTCGAAAGGGAGTTCCAGCGGCTCGCTAAATGTCCCTGGCACATCATCAGCAATACAGATGTAATTCAGCGACCAGTCGGGGTCCCAGAGGCTCGCCAAATGGTCCCTGGCACCTCCCAACGCTGCGACGGGCCCCAGAGACCAGCGGGGGTCCGAGCAGCTCCCAGATGGTCCCTGGCACCTCCCAATCGATCAAGATGGGCCCCGCAACCCGCAGGAGTCCTGGGCGACTTGCAGAATGGTCCATGGCACTCCCCACAAGACGGCCCCAGCCGACTGCTGTGGTCCAAGCGACTTGCCAAACTGTCCCTGGCACCTCCCCAGCACGCACGGGCCCAAGAGACCCAGCGGGTCCGACATTATTGACCAGATTGTCCCTGGCACCTCCCCAGCATGCGAGACGGGCCCAGCGACTTCGCCAAGAGGGTCCAACTGCTTCCCAAATGGTCCCTGGCCCATCCCCAGCGCCACGGGCCCAGCCCCCTGCAGTGTCCGAGCGGGCTTAAAATGGGCCCTGGCACCTCCCCAGCATGGCACGGGTCCCCAGCGACTCTCTGGGGTTCCAGCGTCACAAAGTCCATGGCACATCCCCAGATGCACGGGGCCCTGCCAAATGGTCAATGGCACCTCCCCAGCGTGGCAAGATGATGGGCCCCAGCGCTTTTATGCAGTCCCAGCTGTCGCCAAAATGATCCCTGGCACCTCCCCAGCACTCAGACGGGCCCCAGAGACCCAGCTGGCTCCCAGCAGCTACCCAGATGGTCCCTGGCACCTCCCAATCGATCGCACGACTTGCCAGTAGCACATTAGGCCCAGCGACCCCGCGCAAGAGGGTCCGAACGGCTCGCCAAATGGTCCCTGGCACTTTCCCAATAGCGCGACGGGCCCCAGCGACTTCGCTGTGGAGTTCCAGCGCCCACCAACGTCCCTGGCACATCATCAGCAACAGACGGGCCCCAGCGACCAGTCGCTGGGGTCCCAACGGCTCGCCAAATGATCCCTGGCACCTCCCCAGCACGCACACGCGCTCCAGAGACCCAACGCGGTGTCCCATTGGTTTTGCCAAATGGTCCTGGCCCTCTCCAGCATGACGTGGGGCCCAGAGACCCAGCGCTGGGGTCCGATTGGCTGGCCAGATTGTCCCTGGCACCTCCCCAGCATGCGACGGGCCCAGCGACTTCAAGACAGGGTCCAACCAAGCCTCAAATGGTCCCTGGCCCATCCCCAGCGCTCACGGGGCCCAGCGACCGGTGGTGTCAAAGCTGCTCATTAAATGGGCCCTGCACCCCCCCAGCATGGGCACGGGCCCCAGCGACTTCGCGTGGGGTTCCAGCGGCTCGCCAAAGTCCATGGCACATCCCCAGGATGCACACGGGGCCCTTTGCCAAATGGTCAATGGCACCTCCTCAGCGGCGCATGGCCCCAGCGCCTTTTTGCAGGTCCCAGCTGCTCGCCAAATTATCCCTACACCTCGTAGCAGGGCACGGGCCCCAGAGACCCCGTCAGGTCCCAAAGAAGCTTGCAAAATGGTCCCTGGAACTTCCCCAGCGATCACACGGGCCCTAGCGACCCCAAGACAGGGTCCCAGCGGGCCCGCCAAATGGTCCCTGGCACATCCCCAACGATCGAAGGGCCCTTGCGTGGTCGAGCGGGGTCTGAGAGGCTCGCCAAATGGTCCCTGGCACACCTCAGTGCGCGACGGGCCCCAGCAACCCCGCACAGAGTCCCAGCAGCTCGCCAAATGATCCCTGGCACCTCCTCAGACGCCAAGACGGGCCCCCAGCGACGCTGGGTCCCAGCGAAGCTGGTTAAATGATCCCTGACATTCCCCAGCACGGACACGTGCCCCCCGCAACTGCAGGTGGGGTCGAGCGCCCCGCCAGATGGTCCCTGGCACCTCCCCAGCACGCATATAAGCCCCAGCGATTGGCGAGGGGCCCCAGCAGTTTGAATGCTATCTGGCACATCCCCAGAGAGCGATGGGCCCAGCGACCTCGTTCGGTGTCCCAGCTGCTTGCCAAATGGTCCCCGGCCCTCCCAGCACCGCAGACGGGCGCCCAGCGACCCGCCAAGACAGGATCCCAGCGGCCGCCAACCGGTCCCCGGCAGCTCGCCAGTGCACGCCAGGGCCCAGCGCCTAATTGGGCGCAGGGTCCGAAGCCGCCAAATGGTCCCTGGCACCTCCCTCAATATGCGCACGGGCCCCAGCGACTTCCGCGGGAGTTCCAGCTGCCCACCAACGGTCCCGGCACATCATCGCCATCGCACGGGCCCCAGCATCAGTCATGAGGTCCCAGAGGCTCGCCAAATGGTCCCTGGCACCTCCCAGGGCACGACACGGGACCCCAGAGACCCAGCTGGGGTCCAAGCAGCCCCCCAGATGGTCCCTGGCACCTTCCCAATCGATCGTGACGGGCCCCAGTGACCTCGCAGGGGTCCCAGCGACTTGCAGAATGGTCCATGGCACCTCCCCCAGCGCCAAGACGGGTCAATTCCAGCGGCCTCTGCGCGGGGCCCCAAACGTCACACCAAATGGTCCCTGGCACCTACCCAGCGCGCACACGAACCCCCAACGACTTCAAGGTGGTGGTCCAAGCGATTTCTGCCAAACTGTCCCTGGCACCTCCCCAGCACGCACGGGCCCCAGACCCAACGGTGTCCGATTTTTTGCCAAATGTCCCTGGCCCCTCCAGCATGCGCACGGGCCCAGAGACCCAGCGCCGTCCCATTGACACACCAGATTGTCCCTGGCACCTCCCTCATAGCCGCCAAGACGGGCCCCAGCCGCCATCCCCGCAGGGTCCCAACCCCCACCAAATGGTCCTGACCCATCCCCAGCGCGCACACGGGCCCCAACGACTTCAAGGTGGTCCGAGCGACGGCCAAACTGTCCCTGGCACCCCCAGCACGCACACGGGCCCCAGAGACCCAACGCGGGGTTCCAGCGGCTTCCCAATGGTCCCTGGCACATCCCCAGATGCCACGGGCCCAGCGTCAATGGCACCGGGCCCAGTGACCCCAGCTGCCTTGTCAGTCCCAGCTGCCCGCCAAATGGTCCCTGGCACCTCCCCCAGGGCATGGGCACAGGGCACAGCTGCTCGCTGCGGGGTCCCAGCGGATCGCCAAATGATCCCTGGCACCTCCCCAGCGCTGCCGCGACGGGCCCAGCGATCAAGACAGGAGTCCCAGCGGCTCGCCAAATGGTCACTGGCCCCTCAGGCGCCGCACGGGCCCAGAGACCCAGCGCAGTGTAGCTCCCCAGATGGTCCCCGGCACCTCCCTAATCGCACGGGCCCCAGTGACTCCGCACAGAGTCCCAGCGACTTGCAAATGGTCCATGGCACATCCCCAGCGTACACAGGCCCCAGCCGACCGCGCTGGGGTCCCAGAGTCACATCAAATGGTCCCTGGCAACCACACAGCACGCACACGAACCCCAATGACTTCTGCAGTGGTCCAAGCGACTTGCCAAACTGTCCCTGACACCTCCCAGCTGCCACAAGATATCTAGCGACCCCTGCAAGAGGGTCCAAGCTGGCCGCCAAATGATCCCGGGACCTCCCCAGCACTCACATCGGGCCCCAGAGACCCAGCGGTGTCCCATTGGCTTGCCAATGGTCCTGGCCCCTCTCCAGCACGTGCATCGGGGCCCAGATACCCAGTGCGGGGTCCGGACAGGCCAGATGGTCCTGGCACCTCCCAGCCAAGACGGGGCCCAGCGACCTGGGTCCAACCAGCTTCCCAAATGGTCCCTGGCCCTCCCCCAGCGCGCCACGGGCCCAGCCACGGGCCCAGCGACCCCGGGCAAGGTGTCCCAGCTGCCCGCCAAATGGTCCCTGGCACTTCCCAGCATGGGCATCGGCCCCAGCGTCACAGGGGTTCCAGCGGTCGCCAAGCGGTCGTGGCACCCCCAGCGCTGCGCACCGGGCCCAGCGACCACGAGCGGAGTCCCAGCGACTTGCCAAATGGTCCCTGGCCCCTAGCACGCGATCGGGCCCAGAGACCCCTGCTGCAGTGTCCCACCGGCTTCCCAAATGGTCCCGGGCCCCTCCCAGCTGCCAAGACATCAGGCTCAGCGATCACAAGGTCCCAGCTGGCTTCGCCAAATTGTCCTTTGGCACCTCCCCAGCATCGCAGATAAGCCCCAGCGACTTCAGCGAGGGGCCCCAGCGTTCACAAATGCTATCTGAGCACATCCCCAGCGAGATGGGCCCAAGCGACCTCGTTCGGTGTCCCAGCGACGGCTAAATGGTCCCTGGCCCTCCCCCAGCACTGCATGGGGTCCAGCGACCTCAAGACAGTATCCCAGCGGTCGCCAAATGGTCCCTGGCACCTCCCAGCGCCAAGACGGGGTCCCAGCGACCGCCGCTGGGTCCCAACGCTACACCAAATGGTCCCTTGGCACCTACCCAGCAAGACACACAAACCCCAACGACTTCAAGGCGGTGGTCCAAGCGACTTGCCAACTGTCCTGGCAGACCCCAGCACGACACGTGCCCCAGAGACCCATCGCGGGGTGTCCGGACTGCCGCCAAATGGTCCCTGGCCCCTCCAGCATGCGACGGGGCCCAGAGACCCAGCTGGGTCCCATTGGCTGGCCAGGATTGTCCCACCTCCCCCAGCACAAGCAAGACGGGCCCCAGCGATCACAGAGGGTCCAACTGACTTCCCAAATGGTCCTGACCCATCCCCAGCGCAACACGTGGGCCAGCGACCCCATCGCTGTGTCCGGGAGCGATCACAAATGGGCCCTGAACCTCCCCAGCATGGGCACGGGCCCCAGCGACGTGGGGTTCCAGCGGCTCGCTAAAGTCCATGGCACATCCCAGGATGTAACACGGGCCCTCGCCAAATGGTCAATGGCACCTCACCAGCGCTCAGATGGGCCCCAGAGCCTTTATGCAGTCCCAGCTGCTCGCCAAATGATCCCTTGCACCTCCCCAACACGCTGCACGGGCCCCAGTGACCGCATGGGGTCCCAGCTGCTTGCCAAAGGATGCCTGGCACCTCCCCAGGGCACATCGGGCACAGCGACCCGCTGGGTCCCAGCGGATCACAAAATGATCCCTTGAACTTCCCAGCACCACATGGGGCCAATGACCTCAAGACAGATCCCAGCTGACTCTGCCAAATGGTCACTGGCACCTCCCCAGCACCAGACGGCCCAGAGACCCAGCAGGGTCCGAGCAGCTACCCAGATGGTCCCTGGCACCCCCACCGATCGCACGGGCCCCAGTGACCTCGCATAGGTCCCAGCGACTTGCAAAATGGTCCATGGCACACATCCCCATACCACAGGCTCCCCAGCGACTGCTGGGGTCCCAGAGTCACATCAAATGGTCCCGGCACCTACTCCAGCGCACGCGACACGAACCCCAATGACTTCGCTGCGGTGGTCCAAGCGACGGCCAAACTGTCCCTGACACCTCAGCGCCACAAGACAGGGCCCAGCGACCAGGGTCCGCCGTCGCAAGAGGGGGTCCCAGCACGCACACGAGCCCCAAATGATCCCGGTGTCCGGGCTGAAATGGTCCCTGGCCCCTCTCCAGCAGCACATCGGGCCCTAGAGACCCAGCTGGGTCCCATTATGGGCCAAATGGTCCCTGGCCCTCTCCACGCCAAGACGGGCCCCTGCGACTTCAAGCGGGTCCCAGAGACCCATGGTCCCTGGGTCCAGCATTCGGGGTTCTGGGCCAAGAGGGGTCCCTGGCACCTCCCCAGCCACCCCCACGGGCCCCAGCGACCGGGCCAGCAGGGTCCCAGCTGCTCGCCAAATGATCCCTTGAACCTGCCCAGGCATGCACATCGGGCCCCAGAGACCCAGCCCAGGGTCCCGTGGCTGGCCAGGTGGTCCTTGGCTCCTCCCCACGCACGCAAGACGGGCCCCAGCGACTTCAAGCGGGTCCCAGCGGTTTGCCAAATTATCCCTGGCACCCCAGCACGCACATCGGCCCCAGAGACCCCGTCAGGTCCGGAGCGGCTCGGCAAAATGGTCCCTGGCAACTCTTAGCGATCGCATGGACCCTAGCGACTGCAAGAGGGTCCCAGAGGCTCGCCGGAAGGTCCTGGCACATCCCCAGCGCACAGATGTGCCCCAGCAATCTCAAGGGTCCCAGCAGCTCGCCAAATGATCCCTGGCACCTCCCTCAGCACAAGACGGGCCCCAGCGACTCTGGGGTCCCAGCGGCCACAAATGATCCCTGACATCTCCTCAGAACACACACGGGCCCCGTGGATTGGGTGGGGTCTGAGCCACCAGATGGTCCCTAGCACCTCCCCTCAGCAGCGCACGGGCCTTGGCGACTTGCCGGGTCCCAGCGGCTTGCCAAATGATCCTGGCACTCCCCCAGCACCTACGGGCCCCAGAGACCCAGCCCAGGGGTCTGACTGGCTGGCCAGGTGGTCTGTGGCACCTCCCAATCGATCGCATACCCCAGTGACCTCAACAGAGGGTCCTAGCGACCAAAATGGTCCATGGCACATCCTCAGAGCGCAGACGGGCCCCAGCGATTTCGCTCCAGGGGGTCCCAGCAATCAAATGAATCCCTGGCATCACCCAGTGCGCACACGAACCCCAACGACTTTTATGTGGTGGTCCAAGTGACTTGCCAAACTGTCCCTGAACCTCCCCAGCATGCACATCGGCCCCAGAGACCCCAAGAAGATCCGAATATTAGCCAAATGATCCCTGGCACATCCGAAGGCACACAGGCCCCAGCGACCTGCATGGGTCCAAGCACCAACAACAGTCCCTGGCACCTCCCCAGCGTGGGCACAGGGCCCAGCGACCCCGCTGGGTCCCAGCGGCTCGCCAAATGATCCCTGGCACCTCATTAGCAGGCGACGGGCCCCAGCGACCCTGTGCGGGTCCCAGCGGCTCGCCAAAAAGCTCCCTGGCAAATCCCGAAAGAGGGGGCCCAGTGACCACGCTGCCGGGTCCCAGAGTCACACCAAATGGTCCCTCGTACTCCCCAGCGCCAAGACGATCCCCAGAGACTTGGCGTGGTCCGTTGCTTGCCAAACTGTCCCTGGCACCACCAGCAGGAGCAGGGGGCCCCAGTTTACATCGCCAGTGGTGTCCCAGCGGCTCGCCAAAGGATGCCTGGCACCTTCCCAGCACGGACACGGGCCCAGAGACCCGCAAGGCGTAGGTCCGAGCGGCTCCCAGATGTACCGGCACCTCCCCAGCACGCGAGACGGGCCCACCCACTTCGCAGGGGTCCCAGCGGCTTCTGCCAAATGGTCCCTGGTCTTCCCCTCAGTCAAGACTGGGCCAGGCGACTCCCCATCCGCGCCCCAGCGGGATCGCCAAATCGCCCTGGTACAACCTCAGCTCACAAGACGCGTTACCAGCGACTTCTGGGTCCCAGCGGATCTCAGAAGGGCGGGCCCCAACAACTTTGTGTGGGGTCCCAGCGTCCAAAATTGGTCCCTGGTACCTACCCAGCGCGATGGGCTAACCCCACGGGTCCCAGCGGTTACGAATGGTACTGGCGCGGGGTCCCCAGCGCTCCGGTTCGAGCTGAACATGGTCCTGGCACCACACCAACATACGCATGACCCCAGCGACCCTGCATGGAGTCCTGAAGGACCTATTAAATGGTCCCTGGCTCCTACCCAGAGCGCACAGGCCCATCAAACCACGCCATTGGGTCCCAGTGGCCCAAATTGTCCCTGGCTCATCCCCAGATAAAGAGACGGCCCCAGCGACTTCAAGACGGGTCAAAGGTTTCGCAATGCTCCCTGGCATATCCCCTGCTACGTCGTAGCCTCCTAACGACTTCGTCCCAGCTGCTCGCGAAATGGTCCCTGCCCCCTGGCACCTCCCCAGCGCGTATCGGGCTCACGTGACCAGGGTCCCAGAGGTTCGCCAATGGTCCCTGGCAATATCCCGGTAGCTGGGGCGCGACGCATTCCCCGCAGCTTTACTTCAAAACGGATTCCCAGCGTCGCCAAATGGCACCTGGCTCCTCCCCAGCGCGCCGCCATCGGGCCCAGCACCTTCCGCTGGGTCCCAGCGTTCGACAAATGGTCCCTGGTTCTCTTAAGCGCCGCGATGGGGCTCCATAGCGACTCCCATGCTGGGTACCAGCGGCTCGCCAAATAGTCCCTGGTAACTTCAGCGCGACGACTGGGCCCAGCAAACCCCACGCCGGTCCCAGCAGCTCGCTAAATTTTCCTCTTGGCACCTCCCCCAAAGTGATCGTGACGGGCCCCAGCGACCTCGCAGGGACCCAGAGGCTTGCCAAATGGTCCCTACACATCCTCAGCACGTTATCGGCCCCAGCGACTCCGTGATGGGGTCCCAGCTGCTCGCCAAATGGTCCATGGCACATCCTCAGTGCTCAACGGGCTCCAGCGACTTTGAGCGGGTTCCAGCAGCTCGAATGGTTCTGGCACATCCCAGCGCCAGACGGTGCCCAACGACCGCACAGGGTCCCAATGGCTTGAAAAAAAATAGTCCCGGCCCCTCCCCAGAGCGCCGCCAAGACGGGGCCCAGCGACCCTTGAGGGGTCCCAGCTGCTCGCCAAATCGGCCCTGGTACCTCCCCAGCGACGCACTCCGGGCCCAGCGAACCCGACGCTGGGTCCCAGCACCGCGAAATGTTACCGGCACCTCCCTAGCGATCGCAGACGTGGCCCCAACGACCGCCATGAGGGGCCCAGAGGCTTGCCAAATGGTCCCTGGCACATCACCAGCGCACGCGACGGGCCCCAGCGACTTCACGGGGTCCCAGCGCCTCCAAATGGTCCCTGGCTCCTACCCAGTGCGCACAGGGCCCAGCACCACGCGCGGGGTCCCAGCGGATCGCAATGGTCCCTGGCACATCCCTAGTGTTTACATCGGGCCCCATCGACCCTGCTGCTGGGTCCCAGCGTCGCCAAATGGTCCCTGGTTCCCACCAGCGCATGACAGGGCCAATCAACCACGCTGGGTTCCCAGCGGCTCGCCAAATAGTCCCTGGCGCCACCAGTGGAGAGTCGGGCCCCATCGACAAGACGGGTCCCAGCTGTTTGTCAAATGGTCCCTGGTCTTTCCAGCATCGCCAAGACAGGGTCCAGCGACCAAGACGGGTGCCAGTGGCCGCCAAATTTTCCATGGAACCTCCCCCACGCACATCGGGCCCCAGAGACCCAGCGGGTCTGATTGGCTGGCCAGGTGGTCCTGGCACCTCCCTCAGCACAAGACGGCCCCAGCTAAGCGGGGTCCCAGCTTGCTAAATGGTCCCTGGCACATCCCCAGCACCGAGGGGACCCCAGCAACATCGCCAGAGTGTGCCAGTGGCTCGCCAAATGGTCCCTGGCACCCCCCAGCGCCAAGACACGGGCCCAGCAACATTGCTGGGATCCTAGGCACTCGCGAAATGGTCCCTGGCACCTCCCCAGCCGCATTGGCCCCAGTGACTTCGCTGAGGGGTCCCAGCTTGCCAAATGATCCCTGGCACCTCCCCAGCATGCGACTGGGGCCAGCGACATTGCGTGGTGTCCCAGCTCGGGCCAAATAATGATTGGCACCTCCCCAGCATGCACACGGGCCCCAGAGACCCCCCGTGGTCCCGAGAGGCTCGCCAGGATGTTCCCTGGCACCTCCCAATCGATCGCAGACGGGCCCCAGTGACCGCCAGAGGGTCCCAGCGACTTGCAAATGGTCCATGGCACCCCCAGCCAAGACGGGCCCCAGCGACTCGCCGGGTCCCAACGCCACACTAAATGGTCCCGGCACCCACCAGCACGCACATCTAACCCCAACGACTTCAAGGCGGTGGTCCAAGCGACTTGCCAAACTGTCCTGGCTGGCACCCAGCGGCCAAGACAGGGGCCCAGCGACCCCATGGGGGTCCAAGTGGCTCGCAAATGATCCCTGAACCTCCCTAGCACGCACACGGGGCCCCAGAGACCCAACGTGGTGTCTGATTGTCTTGCCAAATGGTCCCTGGCCCCTCCTCCAGCACTCGATGGGGCCCAGAGACCAGCACGGGGTCCGACATGTCCAGATGGTCCCTGGCACCTCCCATCCACAAGACGGGGCCCAGCGACAAGACGGGTCCAACCGGCTTCCCAAATGGTCCCTGGCCCTCCCCAGCCAGCCATGGGGCCAGATGATGGGTGTCAAAGCTGCTCGCCAAATTATCCCTGGCACCTCCAAAGCACGACACGGGCCCCAGAGACCTCCTGTCCAGCCTGCTCGCCAGATTGTCCCTGGCACATCCCCAGCACGCACACGGGCCCCAGCAACCTTGTGCTGCGGTCCCAGCGGCTCAAAAGTCCATGGAACCTCCCCACACGCACACAGGCCCCAGAGACCCAGCACGGGGTCCGATTACCGCCAAATGCCCTGGCACATCCCCAGCGCGCACAGGCCCCAGCGACCCTGGTGTGCAGGGTCCCAGCGGCTCGCCAAATGGTTCCTGCCACCTCCGCAGACAGGGACAGGGCCTAGCTGGGACCCAGACGCTGGGATCCAAATGATTGGCTGGCCAGGTGGTCCGTGGCACGTGAGACCCAATCGATCGGACATGGCCAGGTGGTGGGCCCCAGTGACCTCAGTGACCCAGAGGGTCCCAGCGACTTGCAAATGGTCCATGGCACATCCCCCAGCACGCACGGGACCCAGCGATCAAGGCCATGGGGTCCCAGCTGCCACACCAAATGGTCCCGGCACCCACCAGCAAGACACACGAACCCCAGCGACTTCTCGCGGTGGTCCAAGCGACTTGCCAAACTGTCCCTGGCACCTCACCAGCGTCCCGCACAGGGCCCAGCGACCCTGGTGGTGTCCAAGCTGCCCGCAAAATGGTCCCTGGCACTTCCCCAGCATGGGCATCGGCCCAGCGCTCCAGATGGGGTTCCAGTTCGCAAGCGGTCCGTGGCAATCTCCCCAGCGCGTGCACGGGCCCAGCGATCACAAGCCGGAGTCCAGCGACTTGCCAATGGTCCCTGGCCCTCTCCAGCACGCCAAGACGGGACCCAGAGAGACCCCAAGGAGGGGTCCCACCGAAGCCTCAAATGGTCCTGGGCCCCTCCCCAGCGCACACACGGGCCCAGCGATTTCCGCGGGTCCCAGCGGCTCACCAAATTATCCCTGGCACCTCCCAGCAAGTGCATAAGCCCCAGCGACTTCGCTGAGGGGCCCTAGCGGCTCGCAAATGCTCCCCCTGGCACATCCCCAGATGGGCCCAAGCGACTGCTCGGTGTCCCAGCGGCTTGCCAAATGGTCCCTGGAACCCCACTCAAGACGGGTCCAGCGACCAAGACAGGATCCCAGCGGCTCGCCAAATGGTCCCTGTCACCTCCCCAGGGCGCGCACGGGCCCAGCGACCCAGCGGGGTCCGAGCAGCCCCAGATGGTCCCTGCACATCCCAATCAATCGCACGGGCCCCAGTGACCTGGCGAGGCCAGCGGCTCACAATATCCCTGGCACCTCTGCAGCACGCACGGGCCCCAGAGACCCCAAGGCCAGGTCCGAGCGGCTCGCCAAATGGTCCCTGGCAACTCCCTCAGCGATCACACATAGGACCCGTCCCAGCGGCTCGCCAAATGGTCCCTGCACCCTCCTCAGCGCAAGACGGGGCCCAGCGACATCGCTGCTGGGTCCAAATGGTCCCAGGGGTCCCCGCACTCCCCAACGCACACGGGCCCTTAGACCACAGGGTCCTGAGGCTCGCAAATGGTCCCTGGCACATCCCTCAACGATCTACAGGGGCCAGAGACCCAGCCCAGAGGGTCTGAGAGGCTTGGCCAGGTGGTCTGTGGCACATCCCCAGTGCGCAAGACAGCCCCAGCAACTCAATGTGAGGGTCCCAGCATTGCAAATGATCCCTTGGCACCTCCCAGCATGCGCAGACAAACCCAACGACTTTATACTGTTGGGTCCAAGTGACTTCCAAATGTCCCTGAAACATCTCCCCAGCATGCACATTGGGCCCCAGAGACCCACACAACCAGTGGCACATTCAGCGCCAGCACAACAGGCCCCAGCTAATTGGGTGGCGGGGTGGTCCCAATATTCCCTGGCACCTCCCAGCGTGGGCACGGGCCCCAGCGACCCCACGCTGAGGGTCCCAGCGGCTTGCCAAATCATCCCTGGCACCTCATTAGCAGGCTTGACGGGGCCCAGTGACCCCGCTGCTGGGGTCCCAGCTGCCACACCAAATGGTCCCTCGCATCTCCCCAGCGCGACGATCCCCAGAGACTTCGGGCGTGGTCCAAGCGGCTTCCCAAACTGTCCCTGGCACCTCACCAGCAGGCGAGGCCCCAGCGACATCACTGGTGTCCCAGCTGCTCGCCAAAGGATGCCTGGCACCTTCCCAGCACGCACACGTGGCCCCAGAGACCCCAAGGCCGAGGTCCCAGCTGCCCCCAGATGTACCCCACCTCCCAGCAGTGCCCCAGCGACTTCGCGAGGGGCCCCAGCGGCTCGCAAATGCTCCTGGCACATCCCCAGCGCACAAGAGGCTCCCAGAAGGACAACTGGTGTCCTAGCGGTTTGCCAAATGGTCCTGGCCCTCCCTAGCAACGCATCGGGCCCAGCCACCTCAAGACAGGATCCCAGCGCTCGCCAGCGTCCCTGGCACCTAATCGACCGACGTGGGCCCCAGTGACCTCAAAGACAGGGTCCCAGCGACTTGCAAATGGTCCATGGCACATCCCCCAGGCCACAGGGCCCCAGCGACTCAAGGGGTCCCAGAGTCACACCAAATGGTCCCTGGCACCACCCAGCCGCACACGAACCCCAGTGACTTTGGCGTGGTGGTCCAAGCGACTTGCCAAAACTATCCCTGGCACCCTCCCTCAAGACAGGGCCCAGCGACTCCCCGCCACAATCCAAGCGGCTCGCCATGATCCCTGGGACCTCCCAGCACGCACATCGGCCCCAGAGACCCAGCCAAAACCGATTGGCTTACCAAATGGTCCCTGGTCTCTCCAGCAGGCGACGGGCCCAGCGACTTCTGCCAGGTTCCAGTGGTTCAAAAGTCCACGTGCACATCCCAGGATGCACACGGGCCCCAGCCAAATGGTCTGGGCACCCCAGCGCGGCATGGGGCACCCAGCGTCTTTATGCAGCGGTCCCAGCAGCTCGCCATATGATCCCTTGCACCTCCCTAACACGCGCATCGGGCCATAACGACTTCCGCGCGGGTCCCAGTGGCTTACCAAATGCCTCCTGGCACTCCTCCCAGTGACGCCGCGACGTGGGCTCCCAGCAACTTCAACGCTGGGTGGTCCCAGCTGTTGCCAAATGGTCCTGGACCATCTCCAGCACGCGACAGGGCCCAGCCAATCTCGGCCAAGAGCATACAAGAGGCTCGCTAAATGTTCCGGACTCTTTACGCGCCAGCATAATCCATGCGACTTCAAGGGTGCCAGCGCTACCGCCAAATTTCTTCCATGGAACTCCCCATATCAATTATCATGGGCCCCAGAGACCCAGCTGGTCCGATTTGTTGGCCAGGTGGTCCCGGTTTCTCCTCTAGGCACGCGATCGGCACCAACGACTTCAAGCAGCAGGGTCCCAGCGGGTTTGCCAAATGGTCCCTGGCACTTCCCAGTACGCCGCTATGGGGTCTCCCAGCGACTTCGCCGGTGGTCCCAGCGGTTGCCAAATGGTCTCAGGACCTTCTTCCAGCATCGCCGCCAAGACAGGTCCGGAGCGACTTCATCGCATACAGCCTGTCCCTGAGACCTCAGCATCGCCGCGATGGCCCCAACGACTTTTGCTAACCAAGGCTTTTCAAATGGTCCCTGGCACCTCCTTCTAAATAACGCCGCGACGTGCTCAGCGACAAGTGGGGGTCCCAGCTCGCCAAATGGTCCCTGGCCCTCCAGCACGCCACGGGCTCCAGAGACCCGCGCAGGGTCCCAGCGCGGTTCTCCAAATGGTTCCTGCCTCCCCAGACGGGTTCTAGAGACCCAGCCCGGTCCCATTGGCTGGCCAGGGTGGCTCCCTGGTTCCCCAGCATCAGCTACTGGCTCCCCAGCTTATTTCAAGCTGGGTTCCAGCTGCCTGGCCAAATGATCCCCGGCACCTCCTCAGCACACACGGCCCCAGAAGACCAAGGCCAGGTCCGTTGCTCGGAAATGGCCCCTGGCAACTCCCCAGCGACAAGACGGACTCCTAGCGACCCTCGCCAGGGTCCCAGCGGGTTTCCAAATGGTTCTACCTCTACGGCGGGCGCATCGGCCCTCAGAGACCCAGCCTCGGGTCCGATTGGCTGGCTAGGTGGTCCCTGTTCCTCCCCAGCACGCCAGCATCGGCCCCAGCGAGCCAAGCGGGCTGCTTGCCAAATGATCCTCCTGGCACTTCAGCACGCATTAACGGCCCCAGAGACCCTGCCAGGTCCCACCGAAGGTTCGCCAAAATGTCCCCTGGGTAACTCCCCCAGCGACCGCAGACGGACCCTAGCTGTAATTCCTGCAGGGTCCCAGAGGTCAGCCAAATGGGTCCCTGGGCTCCATCCAATGCACGCCAAGAGGGGCCCCAACGGATAAGACAAGCGGCGGGTGTCCAGCGCTCACCAATGGTCTCTGGTACTTAGCTACAGACACGGGCCCAGCGACATCGCTGGGTCCCAGCTGGTCGCAAATGGTCCCTGGTAACTCCTAACGACGGAAGGTCCTTAAGCACTCGGGCCAAGAGGGGTCCCAGAGGCTCAAATGGTCCCTGGCACATCCCCAGTGTGCATGTGCCCCAGCAACTTCGCAGGCGCTGTCCCAGCAGCTCGCCAAATGATCCCCTGCACTTCCCTCAAGACAAGAGACAGGCCCCAGCCACTCCTCAAGGTCCCAGCGGCTTGCCAATGATCCCTGACATCTCCTCCTAGCACGCGACATCGGGCTCCCCTGCTGACTCTCGTGAGCAATACTGCACCGAACGGGCGCATACTGAGTA
>JAHFZB010000396.1:0-54087 GCA_036884735.1 Huso huso
ATACTGTAAAACATGAAAGGTTGCAAGCAAACAATTTTCACAAATATTTGCATTCTTTAAAATCTGCAAAACATACATGCTGCAACATCTTTGTTTGTCTATTTATTTTGGCCTCAAGTGCCGTGTCCTGTTTCTGTTTCAACCTTTTTATTTTGCAATAAACGTGCTGGCGCAGCCATTGCCTAGTTTCACTCCATCACCACTGCATGTTTGTGTGCATTCCTTTCTGGTCCGACGTCCCCCCTACAGCCAGGCCTGTCACAAGGGGCCACTGAGGTGGTGTGGGGTTGTGTTGGTGTGACTTGAGCGCTTAGTTAGGGCCTAGTGGTGTGCTTGAGCCACACTTATATATGTATATATTTATGATTCATATTGTCTAGTCCTTCTGATGGTTTGTTATAGGGTTGTTTCGTTTATGCGTATGAACTCTGTAATAGCTGGGAATTGAGATTTTTTTACTACCTGGGTTGTGGTCTCTGGGTTGTTCATCTTGGCGAAAGCAACACGGATCTAAAAGTACCTGTGGGAAGGGGGAGAATAAAGTAAATAGGTGCTGGGTGATTCTGATCAGTACAGTTGTGGATCAGTATCAGTTTGTAGGGCACTTACTTTTCAAGCCTGGGCAGGGGTAGTTAAAGTCAGAGTAGCCTAGAATGGATTTAAGTGAGTTCCAATGTCTTAAGAAAAATGCATAGTAATTTTCTTCAATCAATGTTAGGTTTATTTTAATATATGCAGGGAAGTTTCCAGACACAGAACAAGCAGATTCAAAGTTGTACATCTTCCATGATTATTAATACCCTGTAACACAGGATGGTTCCCCTTCCCTGTCACTGCACTTAACCTGGTACTGTGGAATGTTTTTGTGTCGTAGCAAAAGATGTGACTACATGTCACATGCTGAAGTAAATTTGAGAGTTGCTTGTCAGTAGAAAATTACTGTTTCTAACTTCTTATATTTTGATGTTATTAGCTAGTGTTGTGTTGTATGTTTCCATTTCCCAGCTATCAGTCAGTTGTTCGTCAGAGAAGTCATTGTTGCCTCGACACCCAGAATAGGCAGTACTTGCATGACTGGTTTTCTTTATTTCATGCTTCTCAGCTCATCTTTCAAAAAAATAGACAAACCAAACCGGACTGTCTGTTTCTTTCTTTCTTTCCCATGTCCCAATTCAAGTATTCCAAACAATCAGCTATGTCAAAAGTAATTTATTTGAGGGTATATGCGCTGAGGACCACAAAAGAGAAAGGATTAGTGGGAACAGTCAACTGAAGTCATATTATATCTGTTCCATGGCGTTGCTTTTGAATTTGAATACTCTGAGCCTATGATTACGTATGAGTATCAACACACCCTTATGATGTCAGCACCCCTACTATGTCAACACACCCCACGATGTCAACACCCCTACATTACCATATGCTGCAAAATTCAATTTGTCATTTTAAATTGGCTTCAGATCTAGAAGTTGACCCACACAAACACTGCTTCTCCTTGCTGTGTAATGAAGCTTTCTTTCAGTTTCATTTCTGTGAAAAGGAAATTAAAACACTTTTAATAATTGTTGCAGCCAAAAGGCTTTCTAGTACAATAAAAAAAATGACCTGAAAAGTTGTAAATTGTAGAAGGTAGTGTAAAACAAGAAATGTCAAAATGATCCTGCTTTGATACACAGTCCCCTTTCACTCTGGAGGTCTCAGTATTCACTATGCTTCCTGTTACCTTTACATGGGGGAACTATTATAACACTCAACGCACTAAAAACAAACTGCTTATCAGTACTGCATCCAACAGAGCATTAAAGGACAAGTCTCAATCAAATTGTATTTTGACCTGAATTGTTTTTTAATTGACCCAAACAGGTAAACAAAAAAGGAAACCTAAGCAGTACTAACATAAAAATACTAAGCAAAACATTTACTGGGAAGCTTTATGAAAATGTGCTGTTTTATCAGGATCTTGTATTGATTTTTATTTTATTATCAAGCTTAATCATCCATAGTACAGCACAATGATACGCTATGAATCACTGCAACTGAATACTTTGTCTGGCCTCAGCCTCGTGGGTCCATGTTATGTTAACAAAGTATTCAGTGGAAATTTTTAAATCCATTTGGTCATCCATTTGAAATGTAAAAATACACAAAGTTATGGAAGAACTGGTTTATTTCGGTAATCCGTTGAATAAGGGTGTTACCACTAATGTGTAGGTAAACCCAGCTCCTGACCCTGGAATAATGATTAGTCTGGGAACTCCTGAGGAGGGGTGGAGTCTCATCAGGCTCCTTTACAAAACACCTTGTTTCCACGGGCTGATGTTTAGAAAGGGTTTGAGCCACCAGAGAAGGTAAGGATTGAGTTTTGTAACCAAAGTGCTTCGTTGTCAGGGTTTTATTTCATGATTGCGTTTTATATTTATTAACAAGGTGTTTTTCAGGGTTTTATTTATTGATTTAGTTTCATTACCAAGGTGCTTTGTTTTTTCAGTGTGTTATGTATGATGTCCAGTAATATCCCTCTACTATGATTTGGGTGCCACACAGAAACCAGGGACAGAGAACACAGCTGGACAGAGGAAGGGACACTATAGATAAAGTGATTAATGAAGTGGGAGACAGACTGAGACAGACAGAGGGAAGGGGACACCATAGATAAAAGCAGATGAATTTATGGTAAATAAAACAACAAAATATCAAAACCATCCATGTCTAGTTTGATGCCTTGAGAAAGAGTGTGGTGAAAGCTGATGCACAATGAACAGGTTCCATTGAACATAAGAGCATTCGTTACAAAAACTTAGTTAAAAATAAATGCCAAAATGTCTGAAAAAAATCAAAATTAAATCCAGATTTATTATTTTTGGCTTACCTTTGTACTCATAGTTTTCTCTGTTACCATAACAACATACTAGAAATTTTATTTTGTTTGTAAAACAAAAGAAGATATGATGCATAATGTATGTCAAATTAGAACAAAAACAAAGCATCCCCGTGTTACACAGACTAGTGCATCCACACACTGCACCATCTGTAAAACTGTGTTGTAGAGTTTTCAAATTTCCAGACAGGGGCAGCCGAGTTGGCGTGTGTCGTCCCCCTCCTCCTACTATCTGAAATGTCCTTAAAACTGTGTTGTAGAGTTTCCTTCAATTAAAGAACTAATGAAGGCAGAAAATACATTCATAGGAACAGAGTTTTCAAATTTCTGGACCAGGCGGATATAAGTTAGTTAAGAGAATCAAACTAGTTTTTTTTCCTTGTGTGTGTCTCTGTATAGAGTTGTATTAGAACATACTGACTTTTGCAGATCGCTGCTTATATGCAGGCAATTTAATAAAATTTAATAAAAATTTTCAGTCTTGGCTACTTGGCTCTGATATTTGATGTATTCAGTTTTAATTGATTTTAATTATAATATTTTGAAACCCAGAGCCATGTAAATGTGTAATGATTAAGTGCAGTATGAAAGACTGATCCTTCAGTTGAAATCGGTGAGAACATGAAGAGATACATAACTGGTAAGGAGAGAAACCTCTAGTTGGCACCATGTGCTTTTCAGACCATTGGCCAGCATTCTGAAGCATATCACACACAGCTCTGGCATATTCTTAGCTTGGTGTTTCTAATATAGGCTGTTGATTTCCATACTTGTTTAATGGAGGCAGGTCTTCTGCTACTTGTCCTGGCTTTGATGTCTTGGTCAGTTCCTCCAGATGATACTTTGAAGGTACTTAAGTGTGCCAGTATTTTCAAGGTCGTGTTCACCCACAGGGATTGGCTCTGGGCTCTTGAGGTTGATTGGCATCACTTTGAGCTGTTTTGTTTTTCACATGGGTGTAAAGACCTATACGTTTTCTGCTGCATGGGGTCTTTGGTATGGAGAGGGCTGTACAACCTCCAGATCTCCAGGGTTGGAAATATGATTTGTCTAATTCCTCTGCACTGTTCTTCTGTTGCTCTTTTCAAGGTCCCGCCTAACTCTAAGATTGAACAGGAAGGCTGACGTTGCACCCTTGTCTTACCCGGATTCTACCTGGAAGCTCAGCTCTCAGGTATCCCCAGTACATGTGAAGTTATTGTAGAACCGTTTGGTGATTCTGATGATGACTTAGTATAGCCAAATCCATGGATACTGTTGAAGGCCCTGTATAAATCAACGACACATATATACAAGCCAGGCTGACTTTTTTTTTGCATTGTTCGGTGTGGGTTAATAGAACAAACACAACATGGCAGGGTAGAGTAGAAATCCAAGGAGGATGTGATGAGGTTGTATAAAGCACTGTGAGACCGCACTTAGAGTTCTGTGTTCAATTACTGTCCCAAAAACATTACGAAAACAAGCTTTTGGGATTAGAGAGGGGCACATAAGAGCAACCAGACTGAGGAATGTGTTGGAACAATTCACAAATTGTTCATTTAATGTTTATCTGGGGTTGATTAGTTCTCTTATTAATAATATGTAATTGACGTGTTACAAAGATCGAGGATTTTACTATGAACACACATTAATGCCAGACACAAGGAATGTTTAATCAATAGTAGTATTTTATTAAGTACACAAAATAATAAACAGAAATCAGAAAAGTCAGAAAGTAAATGTCTTAGTCTCTAAGCACAAAACACAATTCAAAAACTCTCACTGCCCTAACTTGACTAGCAGGCAATTGAAATATGACACCGCCTGTCTCCTCACACACCAGCAGCACTCGAGCAAGCTAGCAGCCTGTGACGTAGGAGCTTGCTCACACACACACGCCCCACACAAGCACACAGCCCTCAACTGAGATGATGCAGACAATCTTAGGATATATCACATTGTTTATTAATGGTATATAGATTAAGGATATGGCAAGTTTACTTTTAAATAAATTCTTTATACAACAATATGAGGTAGATTACTTATAGTTACTTCATCAAGTTTCACTAAAGTTATTTCACAAAAGTGTGTAAACTAAATAATTAACAGTACAATTCTATGTGAATGTGTGTTACAATTAATTAATTTAGTTACATGAAAGGAAAATGCAACTGGAATTATACTCAACAGTTCCTTGAAGCTTAGACTTTTGGTCTACTGGCTTGAAACTCAATCTGTTGCAGTGTCCAGTACAAAACTTTCCTCTCAGCAACAAAGTCTTCAATCCTTCATTGGATCAAACTCTGCAACAAAGCTTTCACTTCTCGATAGAATTAACAATAAGCTGCAACAAAGTCTTCAGTCCTCGGTATAGGATCCACAACAGCGCCTGTCTGCTCTGTCCTCTTCGCTGAATCTTTTAGCTATGCAGGTAGCAGGGCACAGTTTCTTTTTGGATACTGTGGTTGTAGGTGTACAGCAGACCCAGACTGGTTTCTCTGATAAGTCTCTGTAAGTTTTACGGCAGTCCTTCAGCCGCCACTGTCTCGATTGCTTGTGGTCGTTGACTGCTTGCAGCTTGCTTTCTCTTATTGGGTCTGTATTCAGGCAGAGTCCCGTCTTGGTTCCGTTTTTAGGCAGAGTCCGGAGTTGCAGCTTTGCTTAGCAGAGTGACAGCACCTTGTTTAGCATTTGATGTGGGCGCAAAATGTTCAGTTTGGCTTGGATATTTATAGTCAGCAGTGTGAAGTAGTGGTTAGGGCTCTGGACTCTTGACCAGAGGGAGGGTGGGTTCAATCCCGGTGAGGGACACTGCTGTTGTATCCTTGAGCAAGGTACTTTACCTAGATTGCTTCAGTAAAACTCAACTGTATAATGGGTAATTGTATGTAAAAATAATGTGATATCTTGTAACAATTGTAAGTCGTCCTGGATAAGGGCGTCTGCTAAACAATAAAAAAATAGTCTTTTTCACTCTGCTAAATAGCCACTTTCATGAGATCATTTGTGTATCTTGCATAAACTCACAGTCCTTTTGATGTTTTAATGTCCTTTTCCACTGGTACATCACTAGTTTATGTCTGTCAGGAACCATGGGGCCCTTTTTCTTAAGACACAGCAATTTGCTTTTTTCCTAAGACACAGCAGTTTCATTAATTAGTCCAGTTATATCATTAATACATATTCATGTATTATCATATTCAGGGAATATGTCCCACAAATTAGATATGAAGGGAGATTGAAGGAACTTAATCTATTTAGCCTAGAGCAGAGAAGACTGGGTGGACAGCTTGACTGAAATCTTAAAAGTAGTTGACAAAGACACCAGCCAATAATTTTAAGTGCAGCAAAGAAAACCAGGACCAGAGAACACCATTGAAATGAAGTGAGAGAGAGGGTAGTAGATAGAGAATGGGATGATATGGAATGGGTTACCTAGCCATGTTGATGCTGAATCATTGTAAATTTTCCTATGTTCTTATGAGTATTTTTTTTTTTTGCAGAACACATCATTTGCAACACAACTGGACATCCTTTAACTTAAACTTCAGAAGACTACTTTTTATGTGGTGAACAGAAGTGCTTCTTGGAGAGATTGTTCCTGAAAAAATACAAGCTGATCCTGGCCTGGTCGTGGATACCATGAGAGATCCTGCCACTCAGAATTTCACTTTTATATGAACAAAAGAGAGGAGTGTAATCATTCTAAATATTTGCAGTAGTCCAGCCAGATATTTGTCCTCATCTAAGCTTGGTCAGTTCTTTTGTTTCTGATGAAATGGAAGGTGGTTCCAGACCTTGTCTTGACATTTTATGTGAAAATGAATGTGTCAACACAGAAAAGGATACCAAAGCCTGTAAATCAGAAGAAGAGTACTTTTACAGAGGGGAAAAGTCTCATGGCTAAACTTTCATCTGTCTGAGATGCCAGAATCCCTACCTTTTATCAAAAGGGATAAGCATGAAGATCTGAAACAATTAATTGAAAACAAAGCAATCTTCCAGAAGTTTAGGTGTGTTAATTTATTTCATTATGCAGGCTGTGGTGGAACCACTTTAGCCAAGCATGTTTTATGGGATTTGAGGAAAGTATTCAAGTGTGCGGCTTAACAATAACTTTTTACGGCAGCTGCCATTGCTTGTCATGTGATGGACTTATTCATGAAGGGCGAAAGGAAACAGACTGTACTCTTTTTTAGTAGATGATTTGGAAGCATCTGAAAATATTTATGAACTACTTAAAGTGCATCCTGGATGAAATCGAAAAAAAAACATTAATCCTAAAAAAGCCCAGTGGTTATAATATTAAGCTGCATAAGATCTGAGAATCCTGCAGAAAGCATGAATACAAGCTTCACAGAGAGCGTGTGCATAACCAACAAACTGTCAGAGACGGAGCAATCCTTATTTGAGGGAAAATTACAGGCAATACAAGAATCTCATGAAAATCATGAAACGTTCTATGGATTTCTGATCATGAAAATAATTTTCAAGTAAGCTACGTTAAAGATGTCGTCTATAAACATTCAAAGACCAACAAGTCAGCAGTGAAAAAGCAAAGCTAATTTCCTTTCTAGCCTTGTTGAATTCTTATGTATCCAATTCTTCACTGTTAGGGTCTGTTTGTGAGAGTTTTTTACGATCTAATGATCCACTACATGGCAGTAAACCTTGGAAGAACAGATGAATCCTTATTCTGATCTTTTAATTTGTTTTACAAATTCAGAGAAGACTGAGAGAGTTCGCTTGGCTCATAAAATGATTGCCACTCAGTGTTGTGAAGAGCTGGAAACAAAACAACGAAGAAGCGAGATTACAAAAGACTTGCTCTCATCTTTGTTTGTGAAGGAAATGGATGCAGATAACTTTCGGCGCGTGACATCCAAGATATGCTGGTCAGAAGGCAAAAAGCACCAAGTTTTCTCAATTGATTGAAGACATAATGACGGTGTGAGAGAAACAATTACAAATGTATCGAGATTTTCACCAAAGCAGCCGTGTTGTTTGAAAAGAATGCAGTTATTCCTCAAGCTCTGGCAAGGTTTTATTATATCATAGAGAAAACTTTCTTAAAAGGCAATCGAATGGGCAGAAAGGGCAAAAAAAGAGAGTTGGAAATAATTCATTTGTTGCTGACACTTTGGGACAGGTCTACAAAAAACAAATGCACTCTAAAAGTAAACCAGATCTTAGTGCTGATGAGTTGGATGAATTTCAAAGTGGCAGAAAAAGCCATTGTTGCATTTCAGGAAGAACAAGATTTAGCTAATAAAGAAGGTCCAGTTGACTTAGAGAATCAGTGGACTAGAAAAAGGCCAATGATTTATAATACCAGTGGGTTCTTTGGTGAGCTGGAAGTTTGGGTGTGTCTCTGACACTCTTTCCATGTTGTACCCACTCCAAAGAGGAAATGAAGAAATTCTTAAAAATGAATTGCAAATTGACAGCATCCATATAACTGATTGTAACAATCAGTTCCTTGAAAGTACTTAAGAACAGGTCTTTCCTTCCCACACTAAAAGGCCGTGTTAAAAGGTCTTTGCTTTTATGAGACCTATCTCACTTACTCCAAACCAAATCAGACGAAAGAAGAGAAAGATTACATTCCCCAAAGTGTGTCTGGTTGTTTTCTGAAGTATACAAGTTCAGAAATGTAATGGTCATGTAGAACCCAAAGCTGAGGATGAAAGGGTCGATCAGAAGAAAATATTTAGAGACACAAAAAAGCTGCAAGTTTTCCAGGACTCCTTCACTGCCTCTGTGAGAGAGGAGACCCTGACACAATGGAGAACATTTACCAGAGTTGGCAATACATTTACAATTCAAGAAAAAAAACTAAAGAAGATAAATTAAACTTTATCTTGGCGAACATTGTCCTTAACTGCATCAACCCAGAGTCTGGGAATATTACAGAGCCCACAGTCCTGGAAGGTATCCTGACAGATGTACTGCAAGATGAAGAAGAAGATAAACCTCAAACCTCAGTAGAGATGTATTTCCTAGCTTTGCTGCTGTTGTGGCCACAAGAAGGTACCGAGTCATACGTGAAACAAATCTGGAAATGCTTTGGAAACCAGTATGAAAACCATCTTCGTTCAAGATTTATTGTACCTCATTTCTTCCTTGGACAGTCCTCAGGACTAAACAGAGTTGTCCACAAATCCAAAATCGATACCTGCTTTGTTCATTTTTCTGAGACAATAAACAACAAGGTCAAAAAACTTACTAAGGCCGTAGAAGGCAGAACCGAGGGTCACAAGGTGTTTGCTCAGTGCGGCAATGTAAAAATCAGAGTGCAGCCTGCTAACATAGAAGACATAAGAAGAGACGACAAAGTCTTTTTTTTTTTTTCTTGGTTTACCATTAAAGGCCCAGTAGCATACGATATTCAATACTAATGGGGAAGCCCTGTAGGAGAGTAAGTGAAATTGTTCATGACAGAAAAAGCTTCAGTTGTTAGCTTAACACAGTGCTGGCATTAGGGGCCCCAGCCTTGAGATCAATTTTTTTTTTTGTTGAGCTATTTACAAAGAAGACATTTATTATTATTTGTTTATGAATTTCAGTTTGTAAACAAAATGAAATAAGTTCTAGCAATGTTCAAAATGGTTGTGCTGAATAACTGAAGCAAACTTATTGTGGGCACTTTATGTATCAATAGTTACCACATTCCTGAATAGCTTTAGGCATATTGATTTGACGGGTGTTCATATAATGTTGTTTTTCGCTTGTATTGAATGCATTTGTACTATGGGCTAAGTCTTGAAATGCAGACATGTGTTTGTTTTTATAGAAATGTTTTTTTTTTGTACTTGATAACCTAACATTAATTTTAAAACTCGAAAAAATTGATGCCTCTGATTAATCGGTTTGTGTGAATAATTTCAATCTATAAACTTTTACGTATTGGGCAATCTTATATATGTCCCCACAAACTAAATTGAGTTATTAATTAAATTGATCAGTCTTGTTACATAGTTGATTTATTAAATGTTTTGGATATCCTGTTTGATTAAACTTGTTCAGTCATCATAAAATATTTTTAGAATATGTTTTGTTGGATAATTTAAAAAAATATTTTTTGACTAATTCAGAATCAGCTACAGCGCAGGGTTTATTTGGAGGGTGGGTGGGGGCTAAATCTTGGGTTTGCTTTTTTATAGAAATGTTTTCATACTAACTTTGTACTTGATAATCTTGAATCTATTAACAATAAGTATTGATCAATCTGATATATGTTTCAATATGAACTAAATCGAGTTATGAATTAAATTGATAAGTCTTGTTACTTAATTGATTTATTAAAATGTGTGGATATCCTCATGTTTGATTAAACTGTCTTGTTCAGTCATCATAAAATATTGTTAGAAAATGTTTTGTTGGATAATAAAAAAATGAAATGTTTTTGACTAATCTAAATTCAGCTCCACTTCACAGACTAGCACCAGTGCCCAGTAAATCCTAGTGGTTGTTAAGCCATTTTATTTTTAATTGTGGTTTTAAACTTTTTCAAATGTTATAAATACACAAACAAGTAAATCTTAGTGCCGGCAATTGGTGTCACAAAGGATGCCTATTGCCTGTGTTTTTCTCCATCAGCGCTGCTGTGTAGTACTGGTGTAACATCAGAAGTGGTAGATCATCAGAATGCAGTACATTTACAAAAAACGTGACCTTCTGGGTCACGTCAGAAAAAATGGTAGGTTGTCAGGTTTTGGTATGTACAATGAATTACAATGAATCTCGCTACTAATTTGTAAATAAGTGATAGAATTAGAAAGAGCGACAAACTACACCATTATAATTACCTAAACAGACTTTTAAAAGTATATACAATTTCATATAGAACGTGTAAGGGGTGTTTATAATATAATCGGTGCTGTTAATGAACAGAAGCCCTTTACCAGATGTCTTCTATGGCATTGTAGAGGTTTCAGCGGCTATCAAATTAGCTTGGGAGCATGGTGTCCAGGAGAATATGGGTTCCCTCCTTACTTATCCAGCTTTTTATATAGAGAGGTTTTTGCAGCAGCACAAGATATGTTTCCATTAAGATATCGAAGGAATAGCGTCTTATGGGCATTTGAAATTCGGCAAAAGTAATGCGCATAATCAACCTAAAATTGGGTTTCCATTCAAATCAATTTCTAGCCGACAAACTGGCCGACGTGATGACGTTGTAGGCGGAGCTAAAATTATTCGCATCGAAAACTGAAATACGCTAGAAAAAATAGTGCGACAGACCATTTCCACTCTTTAACCTGATTTTACTTTACAAATGTATGCAATTTTAAATATACGATGACGTATCACATCTAGCGAATAACCCCAGTTTACTAAACAGCAGTCCACTGTCCATCACTTCCCACCAGTTTATTATTCACAAAAAAATAATTATTCTGGTTATAGCCTACTATAGGATAGCCTACTGTTTTTTCTCATAAATTACAGGAGCAGTTTCACCTTTTCTTGTCATGTATGAGAAATGTTAAATATTTAATAAGCACACACTTTTCATATTATGTTTTTCTTTCTTTCCCCCTCTTTTTCTCTTTTAATAAACAGGGAATAAACACGAAGTTAAGCATCTGACTGATTTTTATATACAGTCGTATATAGAGCATGTTTCAGTTTGTGTAAAATCAAGAGAGGACATTACGAAGGGAGCTTCAAACTTTGTTTTATGCAGGCTAATGATGTCACTATACTTAAAAAAAAGGGGAAAGGCAGAATGCTATACATGGTAAATGTACTGAATTTTCCTTGTAATTAATTACATTTATTACTGAATTTTATTTATATATTTACAAATAAAATATTAATTAAAATGTATGAGTTTATCAGAGTCATTTTTATATTAATGAAATTCATGCCATAAAAGCAAGGAATTTATTTGTACAGGAAAGATTAGTGTTCACGACGTGTGACGATGTAGATAGGCTACATTATTCTGTTCAAACTGGAGAATTAAAGCCATCGCGCACGTGTTCTCTGCAGCGGTTAACTTTTCAGCAGCAAAATGGTTTTAGCAGAAAAAACTCAATTTCAGGATGTTCTTGAACAAGGCCAAATAATACTGATGCTGTTACTGCAGCTTGCTTCAGCAGTTATCAATATTGTTAGGAGACGGAGAAGATCTAGAAGGCAGCTGTATCACCTGGAGCGGTTACTGCTCACAACCACACAACGGAATCCACCTCGAAAGAGTGTACCAAGCGTTACAATATATTTTGGGAACATATCGTGCAAGATCATTTTAATGATCAACGGTGGCGTACCCATTTCAGGGTGACCAGAGAAGCTTTTAACGAACTGTGCATTAAACTTGACCCGTATATTGCTCCAGAACAGTTCAGCCCTAGATCACCTATACCAACAGAAAAGAGAATCGCTATCGCTCTGTATAAGCTGGCTAGCTGTGCAGAATTTGCGATCTCCCAGTTGCACCTGTTACTGTTAGTCGCCATTTTTTCCTCCCAGTAAAGAACTTCCTTAGGAGCTGCAGTGCACTTTGGGGGATTCGCTTATTTTATGCGAATAAAATTGTTTCCATTTAAAGTTATGCGCATTAAGGCACATTAATCACATTTTCTGAAAATATCGACTTTCCTAAAACCCTAAGGTCTAGGGTTTTTAAAAGTTCGAATGAATGCGAATTATACTCATTTCCATTGAGCTTGTCACATATTTTTCAATCCGTAAACTTTAGCGAATAAATCCACTGCAATGGAAACACAGGCACAGTAAATAGTTCACCTTTTAATATAAACTAAACTAAAATAATAATGTCACGCGGGGTGACAAATGGGGCTGCAGCAATTATTATTTAGTGGTCTGATTTAATGTATTCACGTGCACGTAAATATGTGTTGCATTTCTTTTTTATGTTTTCATGCACGTTTTGTTCTGTTGTGTGCTGCAGCTTTAGATTCATTTAATAACCCTGAACTGATGTAATTAACATCGAATTGTGGAACCTGTGAGCTGGCTATCAGCGTATTTTGACTTGATTAGTGGCATTATGTGCACCTGGTACTGTTTCGGATTTCTTCCTATTTAAGAGGTAGGAACCAAAACAGAACAGAACCCTGAGTAGAGAGAGGAAACGGGAAGGAGGAAGCAACGGGTAGAGGAAGAAGAAACCTGAAATAGCGAGTCAAGGCGAAGAGGAGTTTGAAATGGGACGATTGCAGCGACCAGCCGGGATCAGCCAAGGAAGGAGGGACGGCGAATCGGGATGACAATCTAGACTGAGTTCTGAACTATATCCTTGTAGCTGCTGCTACATACCCGAGAAGTGCTACTTTAATCTAGCTTCGTTGGGTTTTAACAAGGAAGAAAGATACTGTATTTTTTACCTTTGTCTTGTTTGTTGTTGTATGTGTATTTTACTGCTTTCAGCATTGTGTTTTTTTTATCTTGTATGTTCTACTGTTTTGTGCAATAAACCCATTGTTGTAATAACTTTTAAAAGCTGTCTCCTGCGCTCTTGCTTGGTTTGGTTAGGCAATGCAACTGCTCTAAGCTAGTTAAATTTGAACCTGTGGTCGGAAGAGGATATAGTTTTAATATTTTTATTTAATCTTATCTAGGGTCCTAGTGCCCTGTAAACCACTGGGTGGCGTAGATCCGCAGACTACATCAGTTACAGTGAGTGACGTTAGCCATTTTTGTTAGGTTGGGGCTGGTGAGGCGTCTCACCCTCCCTTGTCTCACAACAACCTTTAGCAATAGTTCAATAAAAGTATGTATAAAGCTACACAGGTAAATATTACTAGAATGGTATTACTAATACGGTTATACACATTGTACTATCTATGTAAATAACATGACAAACAGTGTTTTACTAGAATAATGATTGGATTTATTATAGTAACATAGAAGTTAGATGTCAATAAAAGAAAGTTTTCACTTCAAAACGATCAATACACAGTTGCTTTTAAATTGCTGTTCAGTCCATATCCCTCCTGCATTTATCTATTGTGTTGTGTTAATTTGTTTTCGTTTGAGTACTCTTATTTTCTAGGAATGTATATTGTATACAGCCGTATTTTCTTTTAAATCGAGTTAATGATAACTCCAGACTAAGCTGAGATCTGTTTTTTACTGCGAGCTTGGGCCCGCGTCTGGGAATGCTGCTTCTGATACTTCAACGTGACTGTCCTCCTGTGTCTGCGGGCAGGCAACGTGAGCAGTTGTGGTTGTATTGCGCTGTACTTTTTGTTGAATCCAGCGATCTGGGATATTTACAGATTTAGGAAACCTGTTAGAGTATTTGGGTGACTGGCGTTCCTCCAGCGCCTGATCTGATTTCTTTCTTTTATTTTTTGTCTTCTGGGAGCTCTGATACGTGTGATGCCGTCTTGCGTCTCCCTTCTCATTTTTGTTCGGCTCTCGCTCACACAAACCCATAACGCACACCCTCCCTATGCGTGCTATGCATCAATTACGTAGGTGGAAACGCGGATTCCGCAACGGTCCTAGAGAGCTCGGGTTAAATCAGCTGTACCAATAACCCAGTTTGTGTCAAAGGGGTTACACGCCTATTGTTTGACCTCGTTAGTACAGCCGGCCCCTTTGCTAATGACCTCTTCAGTCCCGGTATAAATCAACACTGTAAAATGACTTTACACTTACTTCAAAAGACGCAACGTGTTTCAGTAAACTCAAACGATAAACTTCTCATCCCACGCAGAGGGGAGAACACAAACGTAAAACGTCATTAAGTGGGCTGGCATTGCAGGGGAGATGAAGGAGGTTTCAGTTGGAGTGACTGTTTTAAGCTACACCCCGTTAGTTAAAATTGACTTCCCTGCATTGTTTTTTAATGCAAGACTGAACGTGAGACTGTATGTGTACATTTGTTTTAAGTATGTCTGAGACACAGACATCAACTAGTCCTCATCAGATCTAATTCAGCTCAGGCGATGGGAGTTTCTAACCCTGCTTGCAGGCTGTTCTCATGTATTATTGCAGGGGAGACTGGACCTGTCCGAGGGGACTGGGGGCTACAAGTTTAGGGTTAGGGTTTAGTTGAAAGGGCAGCGATATAGACTTCTATGCAAAGAAGGATGGCTGTTAGAAAAAAAATAAGGGGAAACAAATATTTGAAAGGTGAAATATTGGTTCCTGGGGGAACAGATATTCTGTGACACCGGTACAAAACAAGTCCTGGACACAAAATCCATCACAAAAATAAACCCTTCTTTACAGAGGAGGGTTCTTCACCCTATCCAGTGTCTGTCTGTGTCTTTCTGTGTGTGTTACTGATTGGTTTGTTATTTTTTTCTTCAGATTAACAGATTGGCGTCGACTGGATCTTACGTTCACAGCGGACAGAAAGACAAGGCTGCCTCCCAGTCGCTTCACTGCCAGTTACGTCTACTAGACCAGTGTGCTCATTAAACTGGAACCAGTAAACCCCTCACACTGAGCCACTGCTTTTGCAACCTGAATTTTACATTCCAAAGGTGCTTTTACAAATTAAAAAAAAAAAAAAAAAAAAAAACGTGAAGATGTCTTTAAATAGCTTTAAATAAAAATCTACACTGTTGGAAAATTAAAGTGTGTGGAAATTCATGATTTTTATTTAAGTGATTTATAACTTAACAAATTGATGTCATAAATATGACCTGCTTGAAGTTGCATTGTCTCTCAGATGTCCAGTTTTTGAAAGATGTTCTCACAGACCTGGATTTGACATGATCACTGGATTAAAGGAAGTTCTGTTTCTGTGCCTCTACCCCGGGAAGGCTGCTGGACTCCCCGCCTCACTTCACCCTCTGCAGTGTCTTCTGGGTCATGTTACTGGCTGATGGCATGCCAGTCAGCAGGGGGAGCAGCAGCTGATTGGTTAATGACAGGAAAGCAGCCAGCTAAGGGCGGGACAATTTCACCCTCCAGGTGCACAAGGAAGTGCAACCCTAACTGAAACCATGGCTTTGCAAACGGAGATTTCTTTAACTGGTGTAGCACATATCGCGTTGTAAAATGAAAAGGTTCCGTTCTAGTAAGCTTTTGAAAGCCTGGCTTGTGCAAACAGAGATTACCCAGGGTAGCACCAGAGGTGTTCAAATGAGAATCCATGTTTTGCTGCAACATCTTTCAAAAGCTGCACATGTATAGAGCTGTGGGCGAATGCAAGTGATGGACCGCTAACACAGAGGGAATTCTGTTTTGAGCTGCATTAGAATTATTTTAAGAACTGAAATTGGTTTCAGTGGTCTGTGTAACCCTATCATATAGAAACTAAAATCAAATCAAAAACAATGGGAACAAATGGATTATATTTTGAGTTTTTTTTTTTTTTTTTTTTTTTTTTTTTTTTGTAAAATTTCCCGGATGTTTTACTGCTTCTGCCACCTGCCTGCTTATTTAACTTTAGCAATTGAGAAAACTGTAATCTCTGCATTTAGATTTTGCAACCGAAAACATATTCCATCAACGTTTCACTTCCCAATACAATCATTCTATTAACCTGAAATATAAACAATTTAACACATTCAACCAGACCTCTAAATAGGTCAAGGAAATATCTCCTCTCAGCGGGGCCCCCTGTCTTGTAAGTAGAATTATGATGTCTTTTTCCTACAAGTAATAGTTCTAATATGGTTTGTCTTACAACAATTATTAGTAAAAGCATATGGTGAATAAAGCAATTAAACATTTTCATTTAGGGACAACATGTGAGATGTTTTACTATTGATCATAACACTTTATTGTTGTATGTCTTTCTATTGTCATGTGACCAAAAACATGTTAAATGTATAAAAAAGGCAGGTTAGACAAATAGACAATCTATTGCCATTTAGACATTATATACCTATCTATGTATTATTAAAGCAGTTTAAAAAGGATGTGTTAATGAAGACGCTGTGGTACTAACTTGCCTGATGACCTTACCACGATAACATTTTTTAAGACGAGACATGTTCATGTGCTAGACATGTACTAGCCTAGTAGGCTACTTGTAGTTAACAACTCTAAATAATCAACAGTTTAAATATTGACTTTCAGAAATGATCCTTTGTAATTAATTTATTATCTTTTTATACTGTAGCTATTCAACAATAAGTTAGTATTCCTTAATTTAGTTGCATATTATTACTCTCATTGCATACTACAATCGATAACTGGATGACCTATGATTAATATTATGATTATTTATTATTATTATTATTATTATTATTATTATTATTATTATTTACCGGCTGCCTTTATCCAAGGAGCTGTTTTCATACTAAATAAAAGCAAATACAATTGTATCTCCCAGTTCAACACCCCCAAAACACCCAATCTATTCATTCATTATTGCTTATTATGTGTTTATTTTGCTTGTCTCAAATAACTCTTAAGATATTTAAATAGGTAGACTATAGTATTTGTAATGTTGGATTGATACATTAAGGTTTAGGCTTTTATTTGAATATGAACAGAAAGAAACAATATGAAACAATATGAATAATGTATAAAGACAGCAGATATCTGAACCTGCTTCTGAACAAGATAAATCAATACCTTATTTTTAACAGTAAAACATAAGCAAATAGTAAAAGAGAAACCTCCTGTAGTTCTATACTGTACATGTTTGATATGCATCCAATAAAAATAACCACGGCCCCAACGTTACATAAGATTCTTTGGTAGCGACTGGTGTCAAGAAACCTTTTCTTTCATAATAATACATCACAAAGTACCATTTGTGACACTTTGGGAAGTTTAAACAGACAGTAGACTACAATCTACTATTATTATTCAAATATACACATAACTCTTCTCCTTGTTTCCCTCTTTATTTTTGTGGCTCTGGCATAGGACCAGTAAGTGGTATATAATCAGAATACGGTATGTGTACCGCAACTTGACCTGTGTAACGTCAGAAAACGGGACGCTGTCCTTGCTTTGATTGACTACTGCATAAGTCACTAAGAAGAAGCCAAATTATAGTTCAACTCCCAAATCCTGGATGTTTACAATGTAACCTATTTGTTGCTCATCAGTTAAAGTCACATACATTTGATGAATAGTGAAATATTATATAAAAATTACTTTAAGGGACCAACTCAGTACATCGTACCGCCTTCAGGTGGACATTTGCTTGTTTTCTGAACTAAAATCATTTACACATACCCAGGTCAAGCGCAGTACAAGGTGGACCATTTTTAAAACACCTACCCCCAAAATAACACCGACCCGGTGTTACAAACCTACCAACATAACAATTTTGGGGGAATATGAAGTTAAACAAATCCACGCACCAATCCATTATTACAAAATTAAAGTATGTATAACTTAAAGTATGGATATTTTTAACACAAACTTTGGGGGCGACCTGTCATATTCTGACATTCACAGTACCGGGAGCATTTAATTATTTTGTATATAAATAAATTCAGTTTAATGAGAGCTCAACAAAAAAGTGTATACAATAATTTAAAGAAATAAGGCATTCCATGATAGATATCTCATGTTTATCATGTAAATAAGGATGTATTTACAGTGCCTTTGAAAGTATTCGCCCCCTTGAACTTTTGCGACCTTTTGCCACATTTCAGGCTTCAAACATAAATATATGAAACTGTAATTTTTTTGTGAAGAATCAACAACAAGTGGGACACAATCATGAAGTGGAACGAAATTTATTGGATATTTCAAACTTTTTAACAAATAAAAAACTGAAAAAATTGGGCGGCAAAATTATTCAGCCCCTTGTTAATACTTGTAGCGCCACCTTTTGCTGCGATTACAGCTGTAAGTCGCTTGGGGTATGTCTCTATCAGTTTTGCACATCGAGAGACTGAAATTTTTGCCCATTCCTCCTTGCAAAACAGCTCGAGCTCAGTGAGGTTGGATGGAGAGCATTTGTGAACAGCAGTTTCAGTTCTTTCCACAGATTTCGATTGGATTCAGGTCTGGACTTTGACTTGGCCATTCTAACACCTGGATATGTTTATTTGTGAACCATTCCATTGTAGATTTTGCTTTATGTTTTGGATCATTGTCTTGTTGGAAGACAAATCTCGTCCCAGTCTCAGGTCTTTTGCAGACTCCATCAGGTTTTCTTCCAGAATGGTCCTGTATTTGGCTCCATCCATCTTCCCATCAATTTTAACCATCTTCCCTGTCCCTGCTGAAGAAAAGCAGGCCCAAACCATGATGCCACCACCATATGTTTGACAGTGGGGATGGTGTGTTCAGGTGATGAGCTGTGTTGCTTTTTACGCCAAACATAACGCTTTTGCATTGTTGCCAAAAAAAGTTCGATTTTGGTTTCATCTGACCAGAGCACCTTCTTCCACATGTTTTGTGTGTCTCCCAGGTGGCTTGTGGCAAACTGTAAACGACACTTTTATGGATATCTTTAAGAAATGGCTTTCTTCTTGCCACTCTTCCATAAAGGCCAGATTTGTGCAGTATACAACTGATTGTTGTCCTATGGACAGAGTCTCCCCACCTCAGCTGTAGATCTCTGCAGTTCATCCAGAGTGATCATGGGCCTCTTGGCTGCATCTCTGATCAGTCTTCTCCTTGTATGAGCTGAAAGTTTAGAGGGACTGCCAGGTCTTGGTAGATTTGCAGTGGTCTGATACTCCTTCCATTTCAATATTATCGCTTGCACAGTGCTCCTTGGGATGTTTAAAGCTTGGGAAATCTTTTTGTATCCAAACCGGCTTTAAACTTCTCCACAACAGTATCTCGGACCTGCCTGGTGTGTTCCTTGTTCTTCATGATTCTCTGCGCTTTTAAACGGACCTCTGAGACTATCACAGTGCAGGTGCATTTATACGGAGACTTGATTACACACAGGTGGATTCTATTTATCATCATTAGTCATTTAGGTCAACATTGGATCATTCAGAGATCCTCACTGAACTTCTGGAGAGAGTTTGCTGCACTGAAAGTAAAGGGGCTGAATAAATTTTGCGCCCAATTTTTCAGTTTTTTATTTGTTAAAAAGTTTGAAATATCCAATAAATTTCGTTCCACTTCATGATTGTGTCCCAATTGTTGTTGATTCTTCACAAAAATTACAGTTTCATATCTTTATGTTTGAAGCCTGAAATGTGGCAAAAGGTCATAAAGTTCAGGGGGGGGCTTTAATACTTTAATTGTATATATATATATATATATATATATATATATATATATATATATATATATATATATATATATATATACACACATATATATATATATATATATATTAGGGTGAGGCACCATATTCGAATATTCTACATGCAATTAACATTCAAATTATTTGCTATAGGTTCAGAATACTAAAAACGATGTTTATACAACAGTAGTTTTTGATGAATACATTATTATTTTTTAACAAATGGAAAATTCGCCAACTACAACCGTAAAACCTGTGACCTTTCTGGGAAATGTAGTCCTTTGCTCCCCAGGACTACACTTCCTCACTACATATATATATATATATATATATATATATATATATATATATATATATATATATATATATATTTACATGCTGAGTGAGACTTGCATGGTGATTTCTCAGCTGGCTTTTGAATAAAGTGTTACTGCTTACCTCGGAGGTTTCTTTGTTCTGTTCTCTTATTAAATACCACTGTATATTAGCCATTTTTTCTGTAATTCTTAGTGACAGAGATGAGAAAAACATTGTTTGGTGATTTAAATGCTGTTTTGACATTTTTACCTACACAAACACTGTTTAGATCATTGTTACTATTAAGGTGTAGTAATATAAATAAGTCAGGGGCCGTATTCACAAAGATGACTGAAGTCTCCGTATCTCCGTCTACTAAGCGAAGCAATCCAATTCCAGCGTGTTTTTTTTTATTGTATTACAGTATTAAATATGTTATTGCAATGTAGATCATACCATTAACATTATAACAATAATTAGGGCTGTAAATCTATGTTTAATTTATAAATAGCAGCAGTTTAATCATATGTTTAAATATAATTATAACGATAACTTTTTAAATAAAAAATTACGAAATTCTATAATAAAATATACATTTGACATTATTTATATTTACATGACTGTGACAGAGATCGAATGAGTCTTAGTGTTAGATCTCCCTCTCGACCTGTGAGAGCACGGTATACGAGGAACAGAGTACCTTTAATGAAATGGCACGACAATTTATTCCGTAGGGTAGATGGAAGTCGGTCAGTTCGAAGGGGCGGAGCCATGGCACCCGAGCTCAGTGACCCAGACGGTAGCGGCGTGGCATCCGAGGACTGAGGAGCGGAGCTCGTTAACCTCGGGGTCATGGGCGAGGGTATAAATAGGGGGCATGGCTTGAGGATCTGTTCCTTTGCAGATGGTTAAACCAAATAACCTAGAAGGAGCCCGTCTTGTTTGTACTAAAAACCGTGAGTGTTTTGCTTGTCTGTGTATTTACACTGTTTGTCTTGTGTGTTTCTCACCAAGAATACTGAGCACGATCCGGAGCTGCAGCCGCAGGCCAGCTAAAACCCGACATCACCACTCACCTTTCCACTACAGGAACTGTCTTTGCACCACTAGCACTAACATCACGCACTGTCGGAATTGTGTCTGTGTTTGTGTTTTTGTGTGGGGGAAAAGAACGGACTTTGGGTTACGGGTCAAACCGGTGGGATTATAATCAGAAGTGATACACGCCGCTGTGCCACTTCCAACACTATTATTATTTACAGGTTTGCCTTAAGGCTCTGGACATTTATTAAATTAAATAAACACCCTTGCACCTGTACCAACGTTGTCTGTGTGATTATTCTGCCCTGCACTCACCTGCATCGTCTTTACCACTTTGCCACACGTGGTGTCAGAAGGGATGGATTACGCAACACTGTCGGCGCTGCTGGAGCAGCTGGACAGCAGACGGGAGGTAGAGGAGAGACGGAGAGAGGAGGTACACCGGCGCTGATCGAGAGGGTCGGCTGGCAATACCTCCCACAGCATCAGCAGAACGCTGGCTTTGTAGCGCCGAAAGCGAGGGACGCACAAAATGACGGCGGATGATGACCCAGAAGCATACCTGGTGGCATTTGAGCGGCTGGCTACCACCGCGCCATGGCCCCGACAGTTCTGGGCAAGCCAGCTGGGACCCCTGCCTGATTGGGGAAGCGCAGGCAGCCTACCAGGCGATGGGGGATGACGACGCCGCTCAATATGACCTGGTGAAACTGGCTATTCTCCGCCGCCTGAATATTACGGAGGAAACGCACAGAGGAGGTTCAGGGAGTACAGGAGGTCCCTCGGACGACGCCCCCAGGGTGGTCGCGCAAGAAAAACTCTGTGACCACATGATACACTGGCTCACCCCGGCGCTAAAAACAACTGCCCAGATGGGGAGGCCATCGTTATTGAGCAGTTTTGTCATGTGGTCGGCGCCGAGACCCAAGGATGGCCGGGGCGCCACAACCCCGACACCCTGGAACAGGCAGTCAAGCTCGCTGAGGACTTCGAGACTCCCTGGTATCCGCCCAGACCGGGCTACTCACCCCGCTACATCAACGGAGCAGCCGAGCCCCACCTCCTCTCTGCTCCATCAGCCCCACCACCAGGACCGGGTCAACGACCGAGAGCACCAACCCCAATGGGCCACCTTGCCTCTCTTCATGGAGACCAAGGTTGGCCCCAGCTGGGGTAGAGGTGCTGCCCTGCCGCCTGCCATACCAGCAGCGGACAGACCATTTAACATCAGCCCTCCTTCCCCTACCTGTTTTAGGGTGCCGCCAGCCGGACATCAGGCTAGGTCATGCCCATCTGCGATGGAGTGTGACGTGGGCCGCCTGTAATCTGGCATCTGAAGCGGTGTTTAGGAAAAAATGGTCGGGAGGGGCCTTGTATTGTTAAGGTGATTTTGGAAATGTGAAGACCCATGCATTAGTGGACACACAGGTGTGGTCAGACCTTAATTAGAGCATCTCTTGGGCGGTATGGTGGCAGCCACAAGGTCAGGTGGCGATCTCCTGTATCCATGGAGACACGGCAACATACCCCACAGTAAAAAGCATATTTATCGGTCGGTCCGGCGAAACGTTCCGGTAGTTGGGGTAGCGGAAAGGTTACCACATCCCATTATTCTGGGTCGGGACTGGCCCAACTATAAAGATTTATTGAAATTAAGGGCAGTCCCGCCATACACGCAAATGTGGCAGAAAAAGTAGAAGGGAAATGATTGGTAATGTTTTCCCTTTCAAGCGGAAATGTTCTCTTCCTGTTTTCTAAAAAAAACAAACAAAAGAGAGAAGGCTGCGGAAATGGGAGGGAGCGTTGAGACAAGGCTGGGGGCTGGTGGGAGCCTGTTATAACGGTGAAAACGTCAGTCAAAGGGGGTCGGAACACAGTGTGACCGAGAGGGCGAGGTTACTGGGCCATTAAGGGCAGATGTTACTCCGCTCCGCTCAATATACCGGACATGGCACTCAAATGTGAACCTAGTGTGGGAGCAGGACAATGACCCATCACTGGTGCACATTCGGGACAGGTCCGGTCTATTGAAGGTAAGGATGTTGAAGGCGCTGGGCACTAGTATTTCACACTTCATTATCAAGGGGCAATTACTATAGGGTAAACCTGGTCGCGGGCACAGGACATCCTGTAACACAATTATTGGTTCTCCGCCTTGTCGGTTGGAGGTCATGAGGCTGGCGCATGATATCCTTTGCGGGGCACCTCGAGTTGACAAGACAAGGAACGGATATTGGCTCGATTCTTTTGGCCAGGTCTTTATAAAGAAGTGTCGAAATATGTAGCCACATGCCCAGACTGCCAGAGAGTAGCGCCGGTCGAAAGCGCCCGCCCCTTTGGTCCCACTGCCGATTATTTCCACCCCCTTTGAACGCATCGCAGTGGACATAGTCGGCCCCTTTGCTACCTTCTGACTCCGGTATACGATATATTAGTGGTGGTAGATTACGCAACGCGATACCCAGAGGCAGTTCCATTGAGGTCCACTAGTGCTGCTGCGATAGCCAAAAGAACTAGTGCAGATTATGGCAAGAGTAGGGATCCCCAACGAGATATTGACTGATCATGGAACTAATTTCTTGTCAAATACGCTACAGCAGGTATATAAATTACTAAAAATACGTCCCATCAGAACGCCGGTTTACCATCCACAGACGGACGGTTTGGTGGAACGTTTTAATCAGACTCTAAAGGCCATGCTGAGACGATTTGTGAATCAAGAGCAAAACATTGGGCATCGCTCTTCCCTACCTCCTTTTTGCAGTGAGAGGAGGTGCCGCAGAGTTCGGCAGGGTTCTCCCCTTCGAGCTCTTGTACGGCCGACAGCCTCGCGGCATTCTCGATCTGTTGAGAGAGGGGTGGGGAGGAGCACAAAGGCAAATCCAAAAATGTAGTGCAGCATGTGCTCCTACTGAGAGATCGCCTAGATTTGGTCGGTCGTTTGGCCCAAGACAATCTCAGATCGGCTCAGCATCGACAACAGCAGCATTACAATCAAAATGCATTAATCCGAACTTTTCGACCTGGAGACAAGGTAATGCTGCTACTTCCTCAGCGGAATCCAAACTATGCTAAATGGCAAGGGCCATATGAGGTGATTCGGCTATAGGAAAGGTGAATTACTTAAATTAGACAGCCCGATCGCCGTAATAAAAAAAAAAGAAATTTATCACATAAATTTATTAAAGCCCTGGCAGGCAAGAGAGGTTTTATTCATAGCCCCAGGCAATATAGAGGATGATTTAGGGCCCGAGCTAGAACCCTCTGGCACAAAGAACATTTCGATGGGGGAACAGTTACTTCCTGATCAGCAAACGGAACTACGCAGGTTAATTGAGGAATTTAGCGATGTTTTTCTAACACGCCCGGGTAGAACTAACCTTGCTGAATATGACATTATCTCTCCCCAGGTGTCATAGTGCGAGAGACCTTACCGATCCCGGAAAGTCGACGGAGTGGCGTTCGCAAAGAGGTATGGGACATGCTCGAACTTGGGGTGATTGAGCCTTCCAGGAGCGAGTGGTGCAGTCCAATTGTGATAGTGGCCAAAAGGACGGCACCAACCGCTTATGTTGATTTCCGCAGGTAAACGCTTATTGCCAAGTTTGATGCGTATCCCATGCCTCGGGTCGACGAACTCCTAGATAGACTGGGGACGGCGAGGTTTATCTCCACTCTGGATCTGACGGCGGGATATTGGCAGATCCCGTTAACTCGTAGTTCTAGAGAGAAAACCGCATTTTCAACACCAGAGGGGCTGTTTCATTTTACAACCATGCCGTTGGGTTACATGGTGCGCCTGCCGCTTCCAGAGACTGATGGACCAGGTTTACACCCACATCGTGAATATGCGGCAGTGATATTGATGATGTGGTCATTACAGCTCCACCTGGCGAGAGCATTTGGCTAGGATCACAGCCGCCCTTCAGTCTCTAAGGGCAGCCCGCTGACAGCTAACTTCTTGAAAATGTGCGCTTGCCAAAAGAGAAACACAATATTTGGGATTTGTAATGGGAATGGTAGGTGAAACGTTGTCTCAAGGTCCAGGCCTTGGTAGACGCGGCAATCCCCAAAAACCAAGGCTCAAGCGCGGGTCGCTACTGGGGTAGCCGGTTATTACCGCCGCTTTATCCCCGAGTATGCCACAGTGGTTAATCCCTTAGTTGACCTCACCAAAAGAGCGCACCAAATTTAATTAAATGGTCAGGAAGAATGTCAGGGGGCGTTAATACTGTTAAGCAGAGACTTCTCAGGGCCCTGCTCTCATCACGCCCAGACTTCACTAAAGAGATTCATCCTCCACACCGATGCTTCGGATGTGGGTTGGGTGCAGTCCTGTCTCAAATGGTAGGCGGAGTAGAACATCCTGTTCTATATATATAAAAAAAAAATGCTCCCTCGGGAGCGCAACCACTCGTCGTCGAAAAAGAGTGTTTGGCCATTAAATGGCTACTCACTCTTTTAAGATACTACCTGCTGGGACACTCATTTGATCTTGTCACTGACCACGCCCACTCAAGTGGTTAAGCACAATGAAGGACAGCAATGCCGGATAACTCGGTGGTATCTGGCATTGCAGCCCTTCATGTACCATATGGTACACCGTGCAGGGAAAGACCACCAAAATGCGGATTATTTTTCCCGGGAGGGGAGTAATGGGAAAGGTAGGTTTGCCGAAGTGTTCCTTCGCTCCACTCTGAGCGGTGGGATATGTGACAGAGATCGAATGAGTCTTAGTGTTAGATCTCCTCTCGACCTGTGAGAGCACGGTATACGAGGAACAGAGTACCCTTTAATGAAATGGCACGACAATTTATTCCGTGAGGGTAGATGGAAGTCGGTCAGTTCGAAGGGGGCGGAGCCATGGCACCGAGCTCAGTGACCCAGACGGTAAGCGGCGTGGCATCCGAGGACTGGAGGAGCGGATGCATCGTTAACCTCGGGGTCATGGGCTAGGGTATAAATAGGGGCATGGCTTGAGTGATCTGTTCCTTGCAGATGGTTAAACCAAATAACCTAGAAGGAGCCCGTCTTGTTTGTACTAAAAACCGTGAGTGTTTTGCTTGTCTGTGTATTTACACTGTTTGTCTTGTGTGTCGTTTCTCCAAGAATACTGAGCACGATCCGGAGCTGCAGCCGCAGGCCAGCTAAAAACCGGACATCACCACTCACCTTTCCACTACAGGAACTGTCTTTTTGCACCACTAGCACTAAAATCACGCACTGTCGGAATTGTGTCTGTGTTTGTGTTTTGTGTGGGAAAAGAGCGGGACTTTGAGTTACGGGTCAAACCCCGGGATTATAATCAGAAGTGATACACGCCGCTGTGCCACTTCCAACACTATTATTATTTACAGGTTTGCCTTAAGGCTCTGGACATTTATTAAATTAAATAAACACCCTTGCACCTGTACCAACGTTGTCTGTGTGATTATTCTGCCCTGCACTCACCTGCACGTCTTTACCACTTTGCCACAATGACAATGATTTTTCTTAAGTCCCAGTGAAGAATCAAAATGATCAATCTGTCCCTCAGGCAACGACTTTCTCTTCATTGGAAGACAGTGAAGACGTCGTGCGAGGACAGAAACGCTGGTCTAAGTAAAGACTCCAGAGAAAATCGTTTCATGAAAGAGACTTAAGACTCCGTCATAACAAAGTCAGCAAAAGTGACTTAAGCCTGTTTTTTGGTCTTAGACTTAAGTCAGCTTTGTGAATACGTCCCCAGATAAATAAGTTGGTCTATGATGTCATAGCCGTGCGGTAAGACAATTCTTACCGCACAGTCATGTGGTCTTGTTAAGCCAATCACAGCACTTAATTTATCCATGCCATGTTCTAATAGCCATTAGACTAGACGCTGCAAAACAAACAGTGTTGAAATAATACAGAGATGTTACAGTTAGTCTTATGGACGTGTCCGGCCCGGTACGTCAAGACCACTGATTCAAGTTGAGAGGAAAGGTGAAGGGTAGGCCGTCGTGTTTGTTTCTGTTCTATTCAAGTTGAGAGGAAAGGTGAAGGGTAGTCCGTCGTGTTTGTTTCTGTTCTATTCAAGTTGAGAGGAAAGGTGAAGGTAGAACCGTCGTGGTTTGTTTCTGTTCTATTCAAGTTGAGAGGAAAGGTGAAGGGTAGGCCGTCGTGTTTGTTTCTGTTCTATTCAAGTTGAGAGGAAAGGTGAAGGGTAGACCGTCGTGTTTGTTTCTGTTCTATTCAAGTTGAGAGGAAAGGGAAGGGTAGCCGTGTTTGTTTCTGTTCTATTCAAGTTGAGAGGAAAGGTGAAGGTAGACCGTCGGTTTGTTTCTGTTCCACCCTATTCAAGTTGAGAGGAAAGGTGAAGGGTAGACCATCGTGTTTGTTTCTGTTCTATTCAAGTTGAGAGGAAAGGTGAAGGGTAGTCCGTCGTGTGTGTTTCTGTTCTATTCAAGTTGAGAGGAAAGGTGAAGGGTAGGCCGTCGTGTTTGTTTCTGTTCTATTCAAGTTAAGAGGAAAGGTGAAGGGTAGGCCGTCGTGTTTGTTTCTGTTCTATTCAAGTTGAGAGGAAAGGTGAAGGGTAGACCGTCGTGTTTGTTTCTGTTCCACCCTATTCAAGTTGAGAGGAAAGGTGAAGGGTAGGCCGTCGTGTTTGTTTCTGTTCTATTCAAGTTGAGAGGAAAGGTGAAGGGTAGACCGTCGTGTTTGTTTCTGTTCTATTCAAGTTGAGAGGAAAGGTGAAGGGTAGTCCGTCGTGTTTGTTTCTGTTCTATTCAAGTTGAGAGGAAAGGTGAAGGGTAGGCCGTCGTGTTTGTTTCTGTTCTATTCAAGTTGAGAGGAAAGGTGAAGGTAGTCCGTCGTGTGTGTTTCTGTTCTATTCAAGTTGAGAGGAAAGGTGAAGGGTAGGCGTCGTGGTTTGTTTCTGTTCTATTCAAGTTGAGAGGAAAGGTGAAGGGTAGACCGTCGTGTTTGTTTCTGTTCCACCCTAATCAAGTTGAGAGGAAAGGTGAAGGGTAGGCCGTCATGTTTGTTTCTGTTCTATTCAAGTTGAGAGGAAAGGTGAAGGGTAGGCCGTCGTGTTTGTTTTTGTTCTATTCAAGTTGAGAGGAAAGGTGAAGGGTAGGCTGTCGTGTTTTTTTTTCTGTTCCACCCTATTCAAGTTGAGAGGAAAGGTGAAGGGTAGGGTCATGTTTGTTTCTGTTCTATTCAAGTTGAGAGGAAAGGTGAAGGGTAGGCTGTCGTGTTTGTTTCTGTTCCACCCTATTCAAGTTGAGAGGAAAGGTGAAGGGTAGGCCGTCGTGTTTGTTTCTGTTCTATTCAAGTTGAGAGGAAAGGTGAAGGGTAGACCGTCGTGTTTGTTTCTGTTCCACCCTATTCAAGTTGAGTGGAAAGGTGAAGGGTAGACCATCGTGTTTGTTTCTGTTCTATTCAAGTTGGTGGAAAGGTGAAGGGTTTGTTTGTTTCTGTTCTATTCAAGTTGAGAGGAAAGGTGAAGGGTAGACCGTCGTGTTTGTTTTTGTTCTATTCAAGTTGAGAGGAAAGGTGAAGGGTAGGCTGTCGTGTGTGTTTCTGTTCTATTCAAGTTGAGAGGAAAGGTGAAGGGTAGGCCGTCGTGTGTGTTTCTGTTCTATTCAAGTTGAGAGGAAAGGTGAAGGGTAGACCGTCGTGTTTGTTTTTGTTCTATTCAAGTTGAGAGGAAAGGTGAAGGGTAGGCTGTCGTGTGTGTTTCTGTTCTATTCAAGTTGAGAGGAAAGGTGAAGGGTAGGCCGTCGTGTTTGTTTCTGTTCTATTCAAGTTGAGTGGAAAGGTGAAGGGTAGGCCGTCGTGTTTGTTTTTGTTCTATTCATGTTGAGTGGAAAGGTGAAGGGTAGGCTGTCGTGTTTGTTTCCGTTCTATTCAAGTTGAGAGGAAAGGTGAAGGGTAGGCCGTCGTGTTTGTTTCTGTTCTATTCAAGTTGAGTGGAAAGGTGAAGGGTAGCTGTCGTGTTTGTTTCTGTTCTATTCAAGTTGAGAGGAAAGGTGAAGGGTAGGCTGTCGTGTGTGTTTCTGTTCTATTCAAGTTGAGAGGAAAGGTGAAGGGTTTTGTTTGTTTCTATTCAAGTTGGTGGAAAGGTGAAGGGTAGGCCGTCGTGTTTGTTTTTGTTCTATTCATGTTGAGTGGAAAGGTGAAGGGTAGGCTGTCGTGTTTGTTTCTGTTCTATTCAAGTTGAGAGGAAAGGTGAAGGGTAGGCTGTCGTGTTTGTTTCCGTTCTATTCAAGTTGAGAGGAAAGGTGAAGGGTAGACCGTCGTGTTTGTTTCTGTTCCACCCTATTCGTGTTTTGAGAGGAAGGAAAGGTGAAGGGTAGGTCGTGGTTTGTTTCTGTTCTATTCAAGTTGAGAGGAAAGGTGAAGGGTAGGCCGCCGTGTTTGTTTCTGTTCTATTCAAGTTGAGAGGAAAGGTGAAGGGTAGGCCGTCGTGTTTGTTTCTGTTCTATTCAAGTTGAGAGGAAAGGTGAAGGGTAGGCCGTCGTGTTTGTTTCTGTTCCACCCTATTCAAGTTGAGAGGAAAGGTGAAGGTAGGCCGGTGTTTGTTTCTGTTCCACCCTATTCAAGTTGAGAGGAAAGGTGAAGGGTAGGCCGTCGTGTTTGTTTCTGTTCTATTCAAGTTGAGTGGAAAGGTGAAGGTAGGGCCGTGGTTTGTTTGTTTCTGTTCTATTCAAGTTGAGAGGAAAGGTGAAGGGTAGGCCGTCGTGTTTGTTTCTGTTCCAACCTATTCAAGTTGAGAGGAAAGGTGAAGGGTAGGTCGTCGTGTTTGTTTCTGTTCCATTCATTCAAGTTGAGAGGAAAGGTGAAGGGTAGGGTCGTCGTGTTTGTTTCTGTTCTATTCAAGTTGAGAGGAAAGGTGAAGGGTTCGGTTTGTTTGTGTTCCAACCTATTCAAGTTGAGAGGAAAGGTGAAGGGGTAGGTCCGTCGTGTTTGTTTCTGTTCTATTCAAGTTGAATGGAAAGGTGAAGGGTAGGCCGTCATGTTTGTTTCTGTTCTATTCAAGTTGAGAGGAAAGGTGAAGGGTAGGTTGTCGTGTTTGTTTTTGTTCTATTCAAGTTGAGAGGAAAGGTGAAGGGTAGGCTGTCGGTTTTTTGTTTCTGTTCCACCCTATTCAAGTTGAGAGGAAAGGTGAAGGGTAGGCCGTCATGTTTGTTTCTGTTCTATTCAAGTTGAGAGGAAAGGTGAAGGGTAGGCCGTCGTGTTTGTTTCTGTTCTATTCAAGTTGAGAGGAAAGGTGAAGGGTAGACCGTCGTGTGTGTTTCTGTTCTATTCAAGTTGAGAGGAAAGGTGAAGGGTAGGCCGTCGTGTTTGTTTCTGTTCTATTCAAGTTAAGAGGAAAGGTGAAGGGTAGGCCGTCGTGTTTGTTTCTGTTCTATTCAAGTTGAGAGGAAAGGTGAAGGGTAGGCTGTGATGTTTGTTTTGTTCCACCATTATTCAAGTTGAGAGGAAAGGTGAAGGGTAGGCCGTCATGTTTGTTTCTGTTCTATTCAAGTTGAGAGGAAAGGTGAAGGGTAGGCCGTCGTGTTTGTTTCTGTTCCACCCTATTCAAGTTGAGAGGAAAGGTGAAGGGTAGGCCGTCATGTTTGTTTCTGTTCTATTCAAGTTGAGTGGAAAGGTGAAGGGTAGGCCGTCGTGTTTGTTTCTGTTCTATTCAAGTTGAATGGAAAGGTGAAGGGTAGGCCGTCATGTTTGTTTCTGTTCTATTCAAGTTGAGAGGAAAGGTGAAGGGTAGGCCGTCGTGTTTGTTTCTATTCTATTCAAGTTGAGAGGAAAGGTGAAGGGTAGGCCGTCGTGTTTGTTTCTGTTCTATTCAAGTTGAGAGGAAAGGTGAAGGGTAGGCCGTCGTGTGTGTTTCTGTTCTATTCAAGTTGAATGGAAAGGTGAAGGGTAGGCCGTCGTGTTTGTTTCTGTTCTATTCAAGTTGAGTGGAAAGGTGAAGGGTAGGCCGTCGTGTTTGTTTCTGTTCTATTCAAGTTGAGAGGAAAGGTGAAGGGTAGGCCGTCGTGTTTGTTTCTGTTCTATTCAAGTTGAGAGGAAAGGTGAAGGGTAGGTTCGTGTTTGTTTCTGTTCTATTCAAGTTGAGAGGAAAGGTGAAGGGTAGGCCGTCGTGTTTGTTTCTGTTCTATTCAAGTTGAGAGGAAAGGTGAAGGGTAGGCCGTCGTGTGTGTTTCTGTTCTATTCAAGTTGAATGGAAAGGGTGAAGGTAGAGCCGTGGTGTGTTTCTGTTCTATTCAAGTTGAGAGGAAAGGTGAAGGGCAGGCCGTCGTGTTTGTTTCTGTTCTATTCAAGTTGAATGGAAAGGTGAAGGGTAGGCCGTCGTGTTTGTTTCTGTTCTATTCAAGTTGAGAGGAAAGGTGAAGGGTAGGCTGTCGTGTTTGTTTCTGTTCCACCCTATTCAAGTTGAGAGGAAAGGTGAAGGGTAGTCGTGTTTGTTTCTGTTCTATTCAAGTTGAGAGGAAAGGTGAAGGGTAGGCCGTCGTGTTTGTTTCTGTTCCACACTATTCAAGTTGAGAGGAAAGGTGAAGGTAGACCGTCGTGTTTGTTTCTGTTCTATTCAAGTTGAGAGGAAAGGTGAAGGGTAGGCCGTCGTGTTTGTTTCTGTTCTATTCAAGTTGAGAGGAAAGGTGAAGGGTAGGCCGTCGTGTTTGTTTCTGTTCTATTCAAGTTGAGAGGAAAGGTGAAGGGTAGTCCGTGTTTGTTTCTGTTCTATTCAAGTTGAATGGAAAGGTGAAGGTAGGCTGTCGGTGTGTTTCTGTTCTATTCAAGTTGAGAGGAAAGGTGAAGGGTAGGCCGTCATGTTTGTTTTGTTCTATTCAAGTTGAGAGGAAAGGTGAAGGTAGACCGTCGTGTTTGTTTCTGTTCTATTCAAGTTGAGAGGAAAGGTGAAGGGTAGGCCGTCGTGTTTGTTTCTGTTCCACCCTATTCAAGTTGAGAGGAAAGGTGAAGGGTAGGCCGTCGTGTTTGTTTCTGTTCTATTCAAGTTGAGTGGAAAGGTGAAGGGTAGGCCGTCGTGTGTGTTTCTGTTCTATTCAAGTTGAATGGAAAGGTGAAGGGTAGTCCGTCGTGTTTGTTTCTGTTCCACACTATTCAAGTTGAGAGGAAAGGTGAAGGGTAGGCCGTCGTGTGTGTTTCTGTTCTATTCAAGTTGAGAGGAAAGGTGAAGGGTAGGCTGTCGTGTTTGTTTCTGTTCTATTCAAGTTGAGAGGAAAGGTGAAGGGTAGGCCGTCATGTTTGTTTTTGTTCTATTCAAGTTAAGAGGAAAGGTGAAGGGTAGGCCGTCGTGTTTGTTTCTGTTCTATTCAAGTTGAGTGGAAAGGTGAAGGGTAGGCCGTCGTGTTTGTTTTTGTTCTATTCAAGTTGAGTGGAAAGGTGAAGGGTAGGCCGTCGTGTGTGTTTCTGTTCTATTCAAGTTGAATGGAAAGGTGAAGGGTAGGCCGTCGTGTGTGTTTCTGTTCTATTCAAGTTGAGAGGAAAGGTGAAGGGTAGGCCGTCATGTTTGTTTTTGTTCTATTCAAGTTGAGTGGAAAGGTGAAGGGTAGGCCGTCGTGTTTGTTTCTGTTCTATTCAAGTTGAGAGGAAAGGTGAAGGGTAGGCTGTCGTGTTTGTTTCTGTTCTATTCAAGTTGAGAGGAAAGGTGAAGGGTAGCCGTCATGTTTTGTTTTTGTTCTATTCAAGTTGAGTGGAAAGGTGAAGGGTAGGCCGTCATGTTTGTTTCTGTTCTATTCAAGTTGAGAGGAAAGGTGAAGGGTAGGCCGTCGTGTTTGTTTCTGTTCTATTCAAGTTGAGTGGAAAGGTGAAGGGTAGGCTGTCGTGTTTGTTTCTGTTCTATTCAAGTTGAGAGGAAAGGTGAAGGGTAGGCCGTCGTGTTTGTTTCTGTTCTATTCAAGTTGAGAGGAAAGGTGAAGGGTAGACCGTCGTGTTTGTTTCTGTTCTATTCAAGTTGAGAGGAAAGGTGAAGGGTAGGCCGTCGTGTTTGTTTCTGTTCCACTCTAGTTTAATAGTGACAGAGCTAGGGTTAAAATAAGAACAATTCAATTTAAAATATGCTGTTTGATTGCAGCAAGAGCCTAGCTGTATGCATTAGATTGGTACAGCTGTATTTTATTTTGCTATATTTTTATGAATACATTTAGAATTTTGTTCCTTTATATTAATATAATATAAAGTCAAGGGTAAGAAGTTTGGTAGAATTTTGTGTTTGAGTGTGTGAGTTAACGTACCCGTAGTTTGGATTGGACTGTTCAACTCGGCTTTATTCTGAAATCAGCAAGCAAGGTACGTTTTATTTTTATAATGTCAGTATTAGTAGGCAAACTCTTTATTGTGTTTTGTTAGTAAGTACTTTGTTAGTGTATGTTGTGTGTTGTGTATGTTGTGTGTTTTGTATGTTGTGTATGTTGTGTGTTTTGGCACACAAGCTGTTGTGACGCCGTGGATAAAAAAATTATAAATAATACTGCTTTGAAGATCCTTTAAATCCTTTAAAAATTTTTGTTTTCTGTTTCATAAATTAAAAAAACATTTAACTTCTTGCTTATGGTCAAAATTACTGTTTGTTAACCCATTTGCAAGCAATTATTTTTCATGTATTTATAGAATGCATTTCTATAAAGCAGCGTCTCCAGCCCCTGCTGGTCTGACCGGCGTCTCCCAGCTCCTGCTGGTCTGACCGGCGTCTCCCAGCTCCTGCTGGCCTGACCGGCGTCTCCCAGCTCCTGCTGGCCTGACCGGCGTCTCCCAGCTCCTGCTGGTCTGACCGGCGTCTCCCAGCTCCTGCTGGTCTGACCGGGCGTCTCCCAGCTCCTGCTGGCCTGACGGGCGTCTCCCAGCTCCTGCTGGCCTGACCGGCGCCTCCCAGCTCCCTGCTGGTCTGACCGGGCGCCTCCCAGCTCCTGCTGGCCTGACCGGGCGCGTCCCCAGCTCCTGCTGGCCTGACCGGGCGTCTCCCAGCTCCTGCTGGCCTGACCGGCGTCTCCCAGCTCCCTGCTGGCCTGACGGCGTCTCCAGCTCCTGCTGGTCTGACCGCGCCTCCCAGCTCCTGCTGGCCTGACCGCGTCTCCCAGCTCCTGCTGGCCTGACCGCGCCTCCCAGCTCCTGCTGGCCTGACCGGCGTCTCCCAGCTCCTGCTGGTCTGACCGGCGTCTCCCAGCTCCTGCTGGTCTGACCGGCACATCTCACAAAAACAACTACAAACTATAATGAAAAAACTACCAAGAAACTGAAAGAATGTCTTTCCTTTAAGAGATGTATGTGTGATGATGACTGTTCCTCTGCTGTGGAGGAGTGTCTGTTGCCTGGTTTAGTTCACATCGAACAGTGCAGGGGTGAGCAGTTACATTGATACTGTATTAATAGTGCAGGATGAGCAGTTACATTGATACTGTATTAATAGTGCAGTTACATTGATACTGTATTAATAGTGCAGGATGAGCAGTTACATTGATACTGTATTAACAGTGCAGGATGAGCAGTTACATTGATACTGTATTAATAGTGCAGGATGAGCAGTTACATTGATACTGTATTAGTAGTGCAGGATGAGCAGTTACATTGATACTGTATTAATAGTGCAGGATGAGCAGTTACATTGATACTGTATTAATAGTGCAGGATGAGCAGTTACATTGATACTGTATTAATAGTGCAGGGGTGAGCAGTTACATTGATACTGTATTAATAGTGCAGGGTGAGCAGTTACATTGATACTGTATTAATAGTGCAGGGTGAGCAGTTACATTGATACTGTATTAATAGTGCAGGGTGAGCAGTTACATTGATACTGTATTAATAGTGCAGGATGAGCAGTTACATTGATACTGTATTAATAGTGCAGTTACATTGATACTGTATTAATAGTACAGGATGAGCAGTTACATTGATACTGTATTAATAGTGCAGGATGAGCAGTTACATTGATACTGTATTAATAGTGCAGGATGAGCAGTTACATTGATACTGTATTAATAGTGCAGTTACATTGATACTGTATTAATAGTGCAGGATGAGCAGTTACATTGATACTGTATTAATAGTGCAGGGTGAGCAGTTACATTGATACTGTATTAATAGTACAGGATGAGCAGTTACATTGATACTGTATTAATAGTGCAGTTACATTGATACTGTATTAATAGTGCAGGATGAGCAGTTACATTGATACTGTATTAATAGTGCAGGGTGAGCAGTTACACTGATACTGTATTAATAGTGCAGGATGAGCAGTTACATTGATACTGTATTAATAGTGCAGTTACATTGATACTGTATTAATAGTGCAGGATGAGCAGTTACATTGATACTGTATTAGTAGTGCAGGATGAGCAGTTACATTGATACTGTATTAATAGTGCAGGATGAGCAGTTACATTGATACTGTATTAATAGTACAGGATGAGCAGTTACATTGATACTGTATTAATAGTGCAGTTACATTGATACTGTATTAATAGTGCAGGATGAGCAGTTACATTGATACTGTATTAATAGTGCAGGGTGAGCAGTTACATTGATACTGTATTAATAGTGCAGGGTGAGCAGTTACATTGATACTGTATTAATAGTGCAGGGTGAGCAGTTACATTGATACTGTATTAATAGTGCAGGATGAGCAGTTACATTGATACTATATATATATATATATATATTGTGACCCGGCACTCACTCGGGTTCGTTGCCCCTTTAAAATTACGACCCAGCACACAAGAAATGGAGTTTTTTAAAAGCGGTTGCGCTAATTTTTAATAAACACACAAAATAAAACAAAACACAAACAAACACCTAACTCCGATTTGGAGCACTTACACAGGTTTTCCCTCCCTACCTTGCAGGACGGGCTAAGCCGTTTACCTGCTAGCAAAACCAAAACGAACTTAATACAGCACTTACTCGGGACTGCTCGGAAACAGAGCACGTCTTCTGTCTCCTTCTACTCAGCAGCCCTGTACAGCCAAGCTGCACGTCTTATATACCCTGCACCTGACATTAATTTACAATATATATCAGGTGCGGTTGATAATTAAACAATAAACAAATTAACAAAATAATAAAACAATTAAACAAAATGTGCATTCCGCACATGATTCTCGCAAGAGGGAGGTTTTAACCTCCCTGCTGTTTCTCATAACCCACTACTTTACAATATAATATATATATATATATATATATATATATATATATATATATATATATATATATATATATATATATATATATATAATTTTAGTATTTATATTTGCTTTTACATATTTACAATGTGGCAAACAGTATACATTCTTTGTCATACAATGATACAAGATATATATAAAAATAAGGCAGAAAAAAACAATAATAATAAAAAACAGCGATTGTGATCATGGTAGCCTTATGCAGTACTTTGCATTCAATATCACAGACATCCCTTCAATATTAAGTCTGGGAGAGCAGGTCCATTATATATTTCAAAAAGGGATCCCAAATTCTATTGAATTCTTCTATCTCGTTAGCCTCAACAAAGCTTAACCTTTCAAGTGGCAGCATACTGTAGATGGCCTTATACCACTGCAGAATTCTAGGTGAACTATCTGAAATCCAATTTGTCAGGATGCATTTTCTAGCCATTACAAGAAGCCCCCTTATGAGTTTGTCCATTTCACAATGTACATTCAGGGGAGCTCCTAAAATGAGCACTAGCGTGTCACTCTCCAATTGCATACCACAAATATTCTTGACTTACCTACATATTCTATCCCAAAATTGCTTTAGATGAGAACAGTGTATGTGTGTCCCAGGTGCCTTTTCACACCTGGTGCATACTTGTGACTTTTGTGGGTTAAATTTATGTAATTTATAAGGAGTGAAATGCAATCTATGGATACTTTTAAATTGCCTTTCTGTTGTTTGGTTACTTGTCAAGTTTGAATGTATCCGGTTGATAATATCTTCCCAGGTTTCATTATCTATTGTTATGTTTAGGTCCTGCTCCCATCCCAGCCTACTCACCCCACAATCCAGTGTAGTTACCGAATACAAAGCATCATAACATCTTGATATAAAGTGTTTAGTTACCTTGTCAGTACTTAACATTTTTTCTACAATTGCAAGGGTGTAGTTAGAGGCATTCCTCATAAGATTAGAAGTGACATAGTGTCTGATTTGCAAATACCTAAAAAAAATGCTGCGAAGGGATATTAAATTGCTCTTCCAGCTGGGCAAAGGGTTTCAGGCAGTTATTCCCCCAAAGGTCACACATAAACTTTATCCCACTTTTATTCCAAAGCTTATAGCCAGCATCTGACAGACCTGGTTTAAAAAATCTACCTGTATGTGTCAATGTCTAAAGGTAGTACACCGTAAGAAAAAATATACATTATTCAAAATAAAGTAAACATTGCCTTGAAAATGCTATTGTACAACTTAAAGTGAAGTCCATAACTAAAGTGATGCAGCTGCACTGGCGTGTATTAATTTATTCCAATGTTTAAAGTCTTACTTGACAGGCCCAGAAGCATGCAGTTCATCTAGGAAGGCCTGAGGTGATTGCGTTTTGAAGAATCTTGGTTTTCCATCCTGAAATGGAGTGTGGCAGGGTATAGCAAAGCAAATCGAATCCGAGTGTGGCAGGGTACAGCAAAGCAAATCGAATCCGAGCGTGGCAGGGTACAGCAAAGCAAATCGAATCCGAGCGTGGCAGGGTACAGCAAAGCAAATCGAATCCGAGTGTGACAGGGTACAGCAAAGCAAATCAAATCCGAGTGTGACAGGGTACAGCAAAGCAAATCGAATCCGAGTGTGGCAGGGTACAGCAAAGCAAATCGAATCCGAGTGTGGCAGGGTACAGCAAGCAAATCGAATCCGAGCGTGGCAGGGTACAGCAAAGCAAATCGAACTGAGCGCGCAGGGTACAGCAAAGCAAATCGAATCCGAGTGTGGCAGGGTACAGCAAAGCAAATTGAATCAGCGTGGCAGGGTACAGCAAAGCAAATCGAATCCAGCGTGGCGGGGTACAGCAAAGCAAATCGAATCCGAGTGTGGCAGGGTACAGCAAAGCAAATTGAATCAGCGTGGCAGGGTACAGCAAAGCAAATCGAATCCGAGCGTGGCAGGGTACAGCAAAGCAAATTGAATCAGCGTGGCAGGGTATAGCAAAGCAAATCGAATCCGAGTGTGGCAGGGTATAGCAAAGCAAATCGAATGTTGTCATCTCGTAGTTGCTTGCGTATTGAGTCGAGCTCTCGGCGGTTCTTCTGAACGGCAAATGAAAAATCCTGGAAGAACATTATTTTCCTCCCGTTGAATCTCAGATCACCCTTCTTTCTTGCAGCCTCCAGTACGGCTTGTCTATCCCTGTAGTTGTGGAATCTCACGATAATGGGTCGCGGCCTTTCTTCAGCTCCGGGCTTGGGTGCAAGCGAGCGAGCAGTGAGCCCTCTCTATTTTGAGAATTCCATGCTTGGCTGTAATGTCCAGTTGTTCGGGTATCCATTTTTCAATGTATGGGTGATTTCCTCTCTGTGCTCTCAGGCAGACATGTGATTCTTACATTTTTACTCTTCCCCTCCACTCGCTGTTGTAGCTCTTTTATCACCTTCTCAGCCGTCACTATATGCTTATCTCGATCAGTATCTCTGTCCTCAATAAAAGATATACGTTCTTCTGTTGCCTGAATCCTTGTACCAGATTCAATAATTTCTGCCTTTAGAGTGTAGACTGAGCTGATAATTCGTTCAAGCTTTCTATCCAGTATACTTTTGATTTGTGTAGAGACATCTCGAACTATCTGCGAGATGAAGGCTTCAGGTATACAACAGCGGTCGCCATCTTGTCCCTCTTCGTGTCGAGTAGCACTCCTAGTTTTGGAATTTTTCTTTGTTGATTTTGTGGTTCGTGGTTTGTGGTTCGTTTATTTTTTTGTTCGTTGATCTCGGTCGAATTCACCCAATATTCATCCAGGGATATTGTTACTGGAGGTTTAGTATTTGTTACTGTCGAACTAGAACAGGAGGGGGTCAAATGGTGGAAAAATACAATCAGGTTATGCAGAGCTCGTCCTTTCACATCCACTGAGTTTAAGCGTCACGTTATCCCCCCAGAGATTTAATTTTAAAGATGGTCAGCACTACTTTAAAGGTAGGCGGACCAGTGATAATGTTAATAAAACTAATAAGCAGTGAAAGAATGGATTTTAAAGATGATCAGCCCTCCTTTAAAGGGAGGGACCAGTGGTTAGTTAAGAACTGTTTCAGTTCAGGGGAGGCGGGGGTGGTGGTTCCTGTGCGTCATCGTTTCCTGTCAGCGCAGAGAGGAAGTTGATTTCCTGGTGCGCAGTGTGGCCGTGTGGACAAGACAACAAGGTAGAGATCTAAAACAGTTTCACTCTTTATATACACAGATTTATATTAGGTTAAAGGTATTCATAGGTTTTTTTTCAGTAAAAATGTCACAAAATATGTGATGGAAATCAATCGCTATTGATGGGTTAGTAATGTGAGTAAGACTGTCCTCTCAGTGATTCAGTCATGTGAACGGGGTGTGAAGCAGAATGCAGAGCATGCAGTTTAGAAATCTCACTGCAGTCCCGCAGTCTGGTGTAACTGCGTAACACTTACACTCGATTATACAGGTCCTGACTTTCTGTTGATCTGTTAGTAATGTGAGTAAGACTGTCCTCTCAGTGATTCAGTCATGTGAACGGGGTTTGAAGCAGAATGCAGAGCATGCAGTTTAGAAATCTCACTGCAGTCCCTCAGTCTGGTGTAACTGCGCAACACTTACACTCGATTATACAGGTCCTGACTTTCTGTTGATCTGTTAGTAATGTGAGTAAGACTGTCCTCTCAGTGATTCAGTCATGTGAACGGGGTGTGGAGCAGAATGCAGAGCATGCAGTTTAGAAATCTCACTGCAGTCCCTCAGTCTGGTGTAACTGCGCAACACTTACACTCGGTTATACAGGTCCTGACTTTCTGTTGATCTGTTAGTAATGGAGTAAGACTGTCCTCTCAGTGATTCAGTCATGTGAACGGGGGTGTGGAGCAGAATGCAGAGCATGCAGTTTAGAAATCTCACTGCAGTCCTCAGTCTGGTGTAACTGCGCAACACTTACACTCGATTATACAGGTCCTGACTTTCTGTTGATCTGTTAGTAATGTGAGTAAGACTGTCCTCTCAGTGATTCAGTCATGTGAACGGGGTTTGAAGCAGAATGCAGAGCATGCAGTTTAGAGATCTCACTGCAGTCCCTCAGTCTGGTGTAACTGTGCAACACTTACACTCGGTTATACAGGTCCTGACTTTCTGTTGATCTGTTAGTAATGTGAGTAAGACTGTCCTCTCAGTGATTCAGTCATGTGAACGGGGTGTGGAGCAGAATGCAGAGCATGCAGTTTAGAAATCTCACTGCAGTCCCTCAGTCTGGTGTAACTGCGCAACACTTACACTCGGTTATACAGGTCCTGACTTTCTGTTTGTCTTGCTCTTCTGCCTACATGTTAATGAAATGTATTGATACAATAACACAGTGCACACTGGGAATTGAACAGCACGTTTCTCTCTGGAAATGGCTTCTTCCTTCCTTGATATGAGTTGAAAACATTGCGTTAAAATCATTTAAATGCTATTTGTTCATGTGTAATTGTAATATGATCCTAATGTCAAATAGTAGCCAAAATACCTCTCTCTGTTCTTTACAGGAAGTTGCTCGCTGGTACTGTGGTCGGCGCTCACTTCCTGTCTGCAAAAGACAAACAAGGCGATAAAAAATAAAAACGAATCTCTGGTTCAGAAACTCACCCTGCGTCTCTTAAACTAATAAAATTATTTTTTTTACTTTTTTGATTTTATTTATATAGTGCCTTTCATACCACAGATTCTCAAAGCGCTTTACATGTTGGTTAAAACAAAAAGAAATATGCAATTTCAAGAAGTAGTAAAATTTGCAAACATAAATAACACTACTACTACTAATAATAATATCAATAAATAATAATAATAAATCAAAAGAAAACTTGAAGAAAACAAAATGAATAGGAAAGATCGAAAAGACAAAATTACAAAAATAAGCAAATAACAGGCGATACAATAATATTTGTACGTCAAGTTAAAAAAACAAATCTATAAAAGTAAGTATTTATTCACATTAAAATGCACTTCCTTTCTCCTCTCCTGTTCACTTTTACCTTTGGGATGCACAAAATGCCAGTGTTACTTGAACTTAAAATGCGCATCTAGTGCTGTATATGTCAATTCTGAAACACACTGGGAGCCAGTGCAGTGAGGCCAGCACAGGAGTGATATGAGAACCCCAGCAGCTGCATTCTGAACAAGCTGCAGACGTGATGAGGTGTGATGGGGAATCCCAGCAAACACAGCATGGCAAGAGTCAAGTCTAGAAGAAAGCATGAATTAACTCAGCATCACACAAAGAAAGAACAATTAGAATTTTAGCAATGTATCATAGATTAAACATGTTTGCAATGTATCAGGGGTTAAACGTTTTAGCAGTGTATTATAAAAACATAAGAAAGTTGACAAACGAGAGGAGGCCATTCAGCCCATCTTGCTCGTTTGGTTGTTAGTAGCTTATTGATCCCAGAATCTCATCAAGCAGATTCTTTTAGGATTTTGAATGTTTGAATCAGATTGCTGCGTAGTCTTCTTTGTTCAAGACTGAATAGATTCAGTTCTTTTAGCCTGTCTGCATACGACATGCCTTTTAAACCTGGGATAATTCTGGTTGCTCTTCTTTGCACTCTTTCTAGAGCAGCAATATCCTTTTTGTAACGAGGTGACCAGAACTGAACACAATATTCTAGGTGAGGTCTTACTAATGCATTGTAAAGTTTTAACATTACTTCCCTTGATTTAAATTCAACACTTCTCACAATATATCCGAGCATCTTGTTGGCCTTTTTTTATAGCTTCCCCACATTGTCTAGATGAAGACATTTCTGAGTCAATATAAACTCCTAGGTCTTTTTCATAGTTCCCTTCTTCAATTTCAGTATCTCCCATATGATATTTATAATGCACATTTTTATTGCCTGCATGCAGTATTTTACACTTTTCTCTATTAAATTTCATTTGCCATGTGTCTGCCCAGTTCTGAATGCTGTCTAGATCATTTGTTGCCACTCCTCCTATTTTTGTGTCATCTGCAAATTTAACAAGTTTGCTTTATATTATTATTTATTTCTTAGCAGACGCCCTTATCCAGGGTGACTTACAATCATAAGCAAATACATTTCAAGTGTTACAATACAAGTAATACAATAACAGCAAGAAATACAATAACTTTTGTTCAAGCAAAGTACAAGTGTGACAAACCACAATTCAATAATACAGCAGATAAGTGATATTTACATCAGGATACGATTAAATACAAAGTACTACAGGTTAAACACTTGGCAGATTACAGTATTCTTAAGTACAGGATTAAATGCAGTAAAATAGGGGGCAGATAAGAGCAAAATAAAGCACATTTACATGAAGGGTGATAGGTGTCCCAGGATACAAACAGAGGAGTTCTACAGGTGCTGTTTGAAGAGGTGAGTCTTAAGGAGGCGCTGAATGTGGTCAGGGACTGGGCAGTCCTGACATCTGTAGGAAGGTCATTCCACCACTGCGGAGCAAGGGGTGGAGAAGGAGCGGCCCTGGAGGCAGGGAGTGTAGCGGAAGTAGAGCTAGTCTTCTAGTGCAGGCGGAGCGGAGAGGTCGAGTGGGGTGTAGGGAGAGATGAGGGTCTGAGGTAGCTGGGTGCAGTCTGGTCAAGGCATCTGTAGGCTAGTACAAGAGTCTTGAACTGGATGCGAGCGGTGATCGGGAGCCAGTGGAGCGAGCGGAGTAGTGGAGTAGCGTGGGCTAAGCGAGGCAGAGAGAACACCAGGCGGGCAGCAGAGTTCTGGATGAGCTGGAGCGGACGGGTGGCGGACGCAGGGAGGCCAGCCAGGAGGGAGTTGCAGTAGTCTAGGCGGGAGAGTACCAGGGCCTGGACCAGGAGCTGGGTAGCATAGTTGGTGAGGAAGGGTCGGATTCTTCGGATGTTGCTCAGGAAGAATTGGCAAGTGTGTGCCAGAGTGGAGATGCTGGGAATAAGAGAGGCAGGGGTCCAGAGTGACTCCAAGGTTCTTAGCAGAGGAAGAGGGAGAGAGGTGGTAGATTCCAGAGGAACAGAGATGGAGAGATCTGGAGGAGGGGAGGGAAAGAAAAGGAGGTCAGATTTAGAGAGGTTGAGTTTGAGGTGATGCGAGTGCATCCAGGAGGAAATAGCAGACAGACAGGTAGAGATACGAGAGGAGATGGTGGAGTCAGAGGTGGGGAAGGGAGGAAAATCTGAGCATCATCAGCATAGAAATGGTATGAGAAACCATAGGATGCGATGAGGGGGCCCAGGGGCGGGTGTAGAGAGAGAACAGGAGAGGACCCAAGACTGAACCTTGGGGACTCCTGTTAAAGAGGTTGAGGTGTGGAGGTTGCTCCACGCCAGGTTACCTGGTAAGTGCGGTTGGAGAGGTAGGAGGAGAACCAGGCCAGAGCAGTGCCAGAGATCCCCAGGTCAGCAAGAGATGATAGTAGAATAGAGTGATCAACTGTGTCAAAGGCAGAGAGGTCAAAGAGAATTGGGACAGAGGAGAGAGAGGCAGCTCGGGCACACTTTAAGTGAGTTGGTGACAGACAGGAGGGCGGTTTCAGTGGAGTGAGCAGAGCGGAAGCCAGATTGGAGAGGGTCAAGCAGAGAGTGGTTGGACAGGAAAGCAGAGAGCTGGCGGTGTACAGTCCGCCGAGGGGTTTGGAGAGGAAGGGTAGGAGGGAGACAGGATGGTAACTCTGGAGGGAGGTGGGGTCGAGGGTAGGTTTGAGGAGGGGAGTGATAGAGGCTTTTTGAAGGCAGAGGGAAAGATACCAGAAAGTAGAGGGGTGTTGAGGAGGAGGATGAAGGGGAGTAGAGCAGGAGCAGCAGTTTGAAAGAGGTGAGTGGGGAGGGGGTCCAAGGCACACGTGGTGGGTTTGTGACCCTGGAGCAGGGAGGAGAGGTCAAAGTCTGAGAGGGGCAAGAAGGTGGAGAAGGAGGGGAGTTAGTAGGGATGTAGCGGGTGTAGGGGTTGGAGCAGGAGAGGGTGCGGGGGAGGGAGAGGTGTTTGCAGATATCTGAGATTTTAGAAGAGAAGAAGGAGGCAAAGTCATCAGGGAGATAGAGGAGGGAGGAGGAGGGGAGGGGTTTAGGAGGAGGAGAAGGTAGAAAATAGTTTACGTGGGTTGTTAGTGGAGGCTTGGATTACAGATTGGAAATAAGCACATTTAGCAGAAGAGAGAGGAGGAGGAGGAGGAGGAGGAGGAGGAGGAGGAGAAAAGTTCGGGGGCAGCAGGGAGTTTGGTTCTCTTCCATTTTTCAGCAGATCGCAGGTGATTCTTGCCGAGCGGGAGCGAGAGGAGAGCCAGGGATGGGGAGGGGAGGGTGAGCAGGTCGGAGGTGAGGGGACAGAGGGGAGTCGAGGGAGGAGGTGAGTGAGGAGAAGAGGTGGAGGTAGCAGAGTTGTGAAAAGTAGTCGATAGGGAGGAAGGTGAGAGAGAGCAGTGGAGGCAAGGACAGAGGGGAGAGAGAGCGGAGGTTACGGCGAGAGGTGACAGTGGGGGTGGGAGGAGCAGGGAGGGGGGGACAGAAAAAAAGAGATGAAATAGTGATCAGAGAGGTCAGGGGGGTGACAGAGAGGGTGGAGGGCAGCAGGCCCTGGAGAAGGTGAGGTCCAGTTTGGCCAGCTTTGTGGGTAGGAGGGGACAGAGAGGCAGAAGTCAAGGAGTGAAGGAGAGGGAGGAATCCAGCAGAGTGGCTGGGGTTGGAGAGATGGATGTTGAAGTCACCCAACAGGACAGTTAGTATACAGAGAGGGGAGGGAGGAGTAGATAGTCGAGTTCATCCAGAAAGTGAGTGAGAGGCCCAGGGGCAGTACAGAACAATGAGCAGGAGTTGACAGGGGAGAGGCTAGTTGGACTGCATGAAATTCAAAGATATTGACAGAGAGTGAGGTGAGATCGGAGGGGACAGAAAAGAGTAAGGGGAGGAGAGGAGAAACCCGTCCCACCTCCCCCATCCAGTGAGACGCTGGGTATGGGACAGGACGAGAGGACAGGGCAGCAGGAGTAACAGTGTTATCAGGGGACAGCCAGGTTTCAGTGAGAGCAAGGAAATCGAGAGAGGTGGGAGGCAAAGGCAGAGATGAAATCAGCTTTGTTGACAGAAGAGTGACAGTTCCAGAGTGCACCAGAGAGTGTGCGGGAGGGGGGGGGGGGGAAAGAGGCAGAGAAATGAGGTTAGAGGGGTTGGAGGAGCAGCAGCGGAGGGATGGCAGAGGACAAGGACGGGAGGACAGAACAGGGATGCGAGACAGTCATAGCAGGACAAGCAAGACAAAAGGCACAGTAGGAGCAGTAGGGTGGAGGGTACAGACCTGACTAGTAGATAGCTTCTTCTAGAGCCCAGTTAGGTTCGGATCTAGTCTGAAACAGCTGCCTCAGCGCAGGCCTCCCTTGCTAGACTCCCACAGCTAGACTCCCGGCTCTTTTGTTGAGGCTCTTGGTCATTTAAAATAAGCTGCTTGATTAAATGTTACACCTGCTTGGCAAAAGAACCAACTAAACTGTGTGGAAACCAATCAAATAGCAAAATCAACTGCTAATCAATTTAGCCACTCACCTGGTACTACCACACACTAACTCAGCCAATTCAAACACCACCTTATATACCAGAATCTAAATCATTAATGTAGATTAGGGAATAGCAGAGGACCTAATACTGATCCTGTGGTACACCACTGGTTACCTCACTTCATTTTGAGGTTTCTCCTCTAATCAGTACTTTCTGTTTTCTACATGTTAACCACTCTCTAATCCTTGTGCATGCATTTCCTTGAATCCCTACTGCGTTCAGTTTGAGAATTAATCTTTTATGCGGGACTTTGTCAAAAGCTTTCTGGAAATCTAAATAAACCATGTCGTATGCTTTGCAGTTATTCATTTTCAATGTTGCATCCTCAAAAAAATCAAGCAGGTTAGTTAGACACGATCTACCTTTCCTAAAACCATGCTGACTGTCTCCCAGGATATTGTTACCATATAGGTAATTTTCCATTTTGGATCTTATTATAGTTCCATAAGTTTACATATAATAGAAGTCAGGCTTATTGGTCTGTAGTTACCTGGTTTGGTTTTTGTCTCTCTTTTGTGGATCGGTATTACGCTTGCTATTTTCCAGTCCATCGGTACAACCCTGTGTCAAGAGACTGTTGCATGATCTTGGTTAGCGGTTTGTAAACTTCTTTTTCATTTCTTTGAGTACTATTGGGAGGATCTCGTCTGGCCCAGGGGATTTGTTTATTTTAAGAGCTCTAGTCCCTTTAACACTTCTGCCTCTGTTATGCTAAAGTTATTTAAAATTGATAGGAACAGGTCGACATGTGGGGCATGTTGTCCGTGTCCTCCTTTGTAAAAAAAAACTGAAAAGTAATCATTTAATATATTTGCTATTTTTTTTTTCTTCGTCTATGATTTTGCCATTTGTGTCTCTTAGACATTTAACCTCCTCTTTGAATGTTCTCTCTTGCTGTTATAATATTGACATTTTGGAATTGATTTTAGCTCCCTTAGCAATATTGATTTCTATCTCTCTTGGCCTTTTTTGACTTTGTGTTTGCAGTTTCAAGTACTCTTTCTGTGTACTTTGTTTTTGGTCCCTTTTAAATGCTCTGTAAAGTGCCTTTTTTTCGCTGAATATGTTTTTTTTAATTGATCTATTAAAACATTTTGGCTATTTTGTTTTAGATTTGTCTACTTTTGGGATGTAAGTTTTGTGCCTCTAGTACTACATTTTTAAAAACAGCCATCCTTTTTCTGTGGATGTTTTCTCTATTTTACTCAATTATTCAATCTACTTCTATTAGTCTCTGTTTCATACCTTCATAGTTTGCTTTTCTAAAATTGTAAACCTTAGCTTTAGTCATTACTTTTGGGGTTTTAAAAAATATTTCAAATGAGACCATGTTGTGGTCTGAGTTTGCCAGTGGCTCTCTGACCTCTGTTTTAGTTATTCTGTGTTTATTATTTGAAAAGACTAAATCAAGGTGTAACGATCACTCTGCACAACTGAGAAGCAGTTGCACTGTCCTCCCTAAGGAGATACTACTGGCCCTATTCCTATAGCTAAAGAAGTCAGCAAGAGTGACAGACAGCAAAAGCAGGGACATCAGAGGTGTCAATTTCAAGAACAATCAGTTTATTATTGTGAACAATAATGTCAACAAATGAAAAAATGAACAAATGAATGAGATGAATAATGATAAGAAAGGAATTCAAATAATTGCAGGTAACAGGTAAGAATAAAGCTGGTACAGATAAGTATGTAGGGACAAACAGAAGGCTTAACAGTATCACCAAATAGAAATGAATGTAGTGTCCGGAGAAAAAATACAGGAAACAAAACAGAAAAAATACAGGAAACAAAGTATCAAATTAAAGTAGAAAAAATCCAAACAAAAAAGAAATGATCTCACCCACAATTCAGGCAGTCCAGCAAAGTGTCCCAAAATGATGGTGACTGTAGAAGGTTGAAAACACTGAGTACGTTGAAATTGTTGAGACTGTCCAGTAGTGTTGAGTTGAATGGTGAACAGTTGTTTGGAAAAAATCAGGAGGATCAGGAAAAAATGAAGGCTGTCACACATAAAACAACAAACACTAAACAGACCTAGAAAACAGCTAAACTTAAACAAGTAACAGTGAAAACAAAAGAGCAGTTTAGACAAAGCGCAGCAACAAAAGAAAATAAACAGATGCACTGGAATTATCTAAGGATGGTAATGGATTCACTGAAATTTAAGTAAAGAAAATGCTGTAGGTTAATGGATTCCTCTGAGAAAGGGAGTTCCCTCAGGCCTGATTAGCCAGCTTTAATACAAGTGCTTTTGGCTACTAAGGCGCTTCTGAGATTGGGGTGGAAATCTGAATGAGCCAATGGGGACAGACGATGAACAGAGGGTGGTTGCAAGGAACTATGGGAAATGAAGTTTAACCTGGCCAGGCTACTGACCCTAATTAAAGGGACAGGTGGGTGAGACATACACCCACATTATGTAGCATGGGAATTGCTACAAACACCTGTCTGTATTTAGACACAGCTCTCTCTGCATCCACACAGTTTGTTGGAATAGACAGACAGCGCCGAGCTCGGGTCTGTAGCCAGACAATATATCCAGAGGCTAAAAATATAAACCAGACGCCTCTGAAATTACTGACATTTTTTTTTGTCCTGTTGTGTTTTTATGTGTTTTTTCTGATGCTTGGTATATATTTGGCTTCCAAATGATTGTCCGTGATCCGCTGCAGTAATGACTGGAGCACTTTTTGATTTGCTTTGGACACTCATTTAGAAATGTGGGTCTAATTTGACTCTAGTGACGATAGATCCATTGAGGTCATACTAAACCCGCCCCGGATGCCCGTGTCTACCAATCAGTGAGTAGAGCCCAGTTATTGACTGTTGTCAAGTGTCAGTCAATAAATCCTGTCCAGTTGATGATGAGCTTTCTTTTTTAAATTGAAAACGAGCGCATCAGGAACCAGTAACGGTACATATCACTTAATTGGATTTTAGTGCAGCGTGAAAGTTAAGGTGACCAGATTTTTAAGTCCTTAAACTGGGACAGTATGGAAACACTGTGAATAACTCCCAACCGCCAAGCTGTGGGGAAGCTCCAGGTTTTTTATTTTAACTTTGGCAATGTTTGATCTAATATCACATTGAAAGTGAATGCAGAGACTCATGGTTAATAAGATTAAATCATACTCCTTTTCTGATCAATTGAAATGTTGTCACTTCTTTACTTATGAAACAAATACTATTTAATCTTCCTTAATATAAGCATAAGCATTAGCCTGTGTAAAATGTGCAGGGGAGTTTTCAGATTGTCAGGAGATGCTTTCTCATTATCATTGATTGGTACTGAAAAACTGCATAGACAAGGCAGGAAATGACATCATACAAATAACACGTTTTCAGTGATACCTGTCGGCTTAAAACATGTTTAAAAGAACATTTGGAAATAAAGCTACTAGGAGAAACTTAAAGGGATCGACCCCACCCCCAGCCCCCCAGTCATTCGAGCCCTGACATTTGCCGTTATTGTTTGACTACTGTAGTCTAACCTGGTCACGCAGTGGGAGTGATGATTCAGACGAGGATAGCCACCACTTCATTTTAGCAACATGAATAAACCCGCCCGCAATTCTGTGATTGGTTGCAAATATGAACGGTGACTGTTCAGTAATTCTGCAGATTTGCACGGCGCTGTGCAGACGCTTTTTAATGCTGCTGGTCGTTCAGCCTTCCCTTCAGTCACATCAAGTGTCATTGTACTGTAATAAGTTAGATATGGTAGTAACACAGCAGCCTGCATGAAAATACAATATTCTGTTACCGACGCGACGATGGTCTGGGAAAAACAAACGGGACAAAATGAGCATCCCAAGAAAGGTTTTGGGGACACTGGGACCAGTGTTCCAAAAGTGGGACGTCCCGTTCAAAACGGGACGTCTGGTAACCTTAGTAAAAGTCCACAAAACAGACCAGACCGGTGCAGAATGAATTTCACGGGCCCTGTCACGTTTTTCACAGCTGTGAAATGGGTAGGGCCCTTCATATAACACAAGGAGACCTGGCTGGTGTGTCTATCTGTGTGTGTCTCACTGTCTCTATTCCCTGACAGTCTATCTGTGTGTGTCTCACTGTCTCTATTCCCTGACAGTCTATCTGTGTGTGTCTCACTGTCTCTATTCCCTGACAGTCTATCTGTGTGTGTCTCACTGTCTTTATTCCCTGACAGCTCTGGGGACCCAGCCCTCAATCTCTATGGACTCTACACAAGGAGAGCAGACCCGGCTGGTGTGCAGATCAGAGGGGTGGGACCCTGAACCTGAACTGATCTGGAGAGACAGGGATGGAAACAATGTGACATCACTGTCCAGCACAACAGTGCTGAGTGACAGTCAGGGGCTCCTCAGTGTCAGCAGCCACATCAAAATCAAACAGCAATCCAACGTGTTCTCTTGTCTGGTTAGAAGTAAAACACTCAAACCAGACTGGGAATCCAAACTCCACATATCCAGTGAGTATCACATGTTTGTGGATTGAGCCTGACTGACACTGACCATAGATTACAGTCACCATGATGGGGCATCAACATCTGAATCAAACACATGAACTAGTGGACCAGTCAATATCTGAATCAAACACATGAACTAGTGGACCAGTCAATATCTGAATCAAACACATGAACTAGTGGACCAGTCAATATCTAAATCAAACACATGAACTAGTGGACCAGTCAATATCTGAACCAAACACATTTGGGGGTGGTGTTGGGCAGTCCTCTATTTTGACTCTCTGGGGTGTTGGGAGGGGTGTGTGGAATGCTCACTATGAGGGGTGTGTCTCAGTGTTGGGAGGGGTGTGTGGAATGTTCACTATGAGGGGTGTGGCTCAGTGTTGGGAGGGGTGTGTGGAATGCTCACTATGAGGGGTGTGGTCAGTGTTGGGGGGGGTGTGTGGAATGCTCACTATGAGGGGGTGTGTCAGTGTTGGGAGGGGTGTGTGGAATGCTCACTATGAGGGGGTGTGGTCAGTGTTGGGAGGGTGTGTGGAATGCTCACTATGAGGGGTGTGGCTCAGTGTTGAGAGGTGTGTGGAATGCTCACTATGAGGGGTGTGGCTCAGTGTTGGGAGGGGTGTGGAATGCCCACTATGAGGGGTGTGGTTCAGTGTTGGGAGGTGTGGAATGCTCACTATGAGGGGTGTGGTCAGTGTTGGGAGGGGTGTGGAATGCTCACTATGAGGGGTGTGTCAGTGTTGGGAGGGGGTGTGGAATGCTCAATATGAGGGGGTGGTCAGTGTTGGGAGGGGTGTGGAATGCTCACTATGAGGGGTGTGGCTCAGTGTTGAGAGGGGTGTGTGGAATGCTCACTATGAGGGGTGTGGTCAGTGTTGGGAGGGGTGTGGAATGCTCACTATGAGGGGTGTGGTCAGTGTTGGGAGGGGTGTGTGGAATGCCTCACTATGAGGGTGTGGCTCAGTGTTGGGAGGGGTGTGGAATGCTCACTATGAGGGGTGTGGTCAGTGTTGGGAGGGGTGTGGAATGCTCACTATGAGGGGTGTGGTCAGTGTTGGGAGGTGTGGAATGCTCACTATGAGGGGTGTGGTCAGTGTTGGGAGGGGTGTGGAATGCTCACTATGAGGGGGTGGCTCAGTGTTGGGAGGGGTGTATGGAATGCTCACCATGAGGGGTGTGGTCAGTGTTGGGAGGGGTGTGGAATGGGAGGGGTGTGGTCAGTGTTGGGAGGTGTGGAATGCTCACTATGAGGGGTTGTGGCTCAGTGTTGGGAGGTGTGTGGAATGCTCACTATGAGGGGTGTGGTCAGTGTTGGGAGGGGGTGTGGAATGCTCACTATGAGGGGTGTGGTCAGTGTTGGGAGTGTGTGGAATGCTCACTATGAGGGGGTGTGGTCAGTGTTGGGAGGGTGTGTGGAATGCTCACTATGAGGGGTGTGGTCAGTGTTGGGAGGGTGTGGAATGCTCACTATGAGGGGTGTGGCTCAGTGTTGGGAGGGGTGTATGGAATGCTCACTATGAGGGGTGTGGTTCAGTGTTGGGAGGGGTGTGTGGAATGCTCACTATGAGGGGTGTGGTCAGTGTTGGGAGGGGTGTGTGGAATGCTCACTATGAGGGGTGTGGCTCAGTGTTGGGAGGGTGTGTGGAATGCTCACTGAGGGGTGTGGTTCAGTGTTGGGAGGGGTGTGGAATGCTCACTATGAGGGGTGTGGCTCAGTGTTGGGAGGGTGTATGGAATGCTCACTATGAGGGGTGTGGTTCAGTGTTGGGAGGTGTGGAATGCTCACTATGAGGGGGGGTGGCCAGTGTTGGGAGGGTGTATGGAATGCTCACTATGAGGGGTGTGGTTCAGTGTTGGGAGGGTGTGTGGAATGCTCACTATGAGGGGTGTGGCTCAGTGTTGGGAGGGGTGTGTGGAATGCTCACTATGAGGGGGTGTGGCTCAGTGTTGGGAGGGGTGTATGGAATGCTCACTATGAGGGGTGTGGTTCAGTGTTGGGAGGGGTGTGTGGAATGCTCACTATGAGGGGTGTGGTTCAGTGTTGGGAGGGGTGTGTGTTCCAATGTGTTGAGCTGCTGTGTTGTTTTCCAGGTGATTTTTTCCCAGGAGTCTCTGGATGGATGGTGGCTTTCTTCTTGACTTTAGCTCTCAGTATTGGAGTCATTCCTCTGCTGGTGAACCCATGGAGAAGAATGGATGGTATGAACTTTATCATTATCATGAGGCATTTCATATAGCTCTGTGCATTTTAAACATGTCAAACAGGTTTACAATAATATGGACTGTTCTGTTTTTCTTCTAGCCATGGAGAGAAAGCTTGAGCCTATGGGTAAGTAAAGCACTTAATGAAGAGATGCTGAAAACCCATTCCAGGTTTCTGCAGCAGTATCTTAAACTACCACACCCATAAATAAAGACATCCCTGGACCGGAAATCCAGCTCATTAGAAATGATTATAAATAAGTTTTTCAGGTTAATTTAACTGGTTGTGTTTTTCATACTGCAATTTAATCTGTACTGGAGCTGAAATAACCACACACTGTTCTGTCTGATTCATTTTAATCTGTACTGGAGCTGAAATAACCCCACACTGTTCTGTCTGATTCATTTTAATCTGTACTGGAGCTGAAATAACCACACACTGTTCTGTCTGATTCATTTGAATCTGTACTGGAGCTGAAATAACCACACACTGATCTGTCTGATTCATTTTAATCTGTACTGGAGCTGAAATAACCACACACTGTTATGTCTGATTCATTTTTTTAGCTGCTCAGTGCCTTCTTAAGAAACTTGGTAAGAATTGTTTTTATAACTATTTTCAGAATTTCCAGAAAGCTTTCTATCCTTCTATCTGTCTGTGTGTCTGTGTTAGCTTTCTATCCTTCTATCTGTCTGTGTGTCTGTGTTAGCTTTCTATCCTTCTATCTGTCTGTGTGCCTGTGTTAGCTTCCTATCCTTCTATCTGTCTGTGTGTCTGTGTTAGCTTTCTATCCTTCTATCTGTCTGTGTGTCTGTGTTAGCTTTCTATCCTTCTATCTGTCTGTGTGCCTGTGTTAGCTTTCTATCCTTCTGTCTGTCTGTGTGCCTGTGTTAGCTTTCTATCCTTCTATCTGTCTGTGTGCCTGTGTTAGCTTTCTATCCTTCTATCTGTCTGTGTGCCTGTGTTAGCTTTCTATCCTTCTATCTGTCTGTGTGTCTGTGTTAGCTTTCTATCCTTCTGTCTGTCTGTGTGTCTGTGTTAGCTTTCTATCCTTCTATCTGTCTGTGTGCCTGTGTTAGCTTTCTATCCTTCTATCTGTCTGTGTGCCTGTGTTAGCTTTCTATCCTTCTATCTGTCTGTGTGTCTGTGTTAGCTTTCTATCCTTCTATCTGTCTGTGTGCCTGTGTTAGCTTTCTATCCTTCTATCTGTCTGTGTGCCTGTGTTAGCTTCCTATCCTTCTATCTGTCTGTGTGTCTGTGTTAGCTTTCTATCCTTCTATCTGTCTGTGTGCCTGTGTTAGCTTTCTATCCTTCTATCTGTCTGTGTTAGCTTTCTATCCTTCTATCTGTCTGTGTTAGCTTTCTATCCTTCTATCTGTCTGTGTGTCTGTGTTAGCTTTCTATCCTTCTATCTGTCTGTGTGTCTGTGTTAGCTTTCTATCCTTCTATC
>JAHFZB010000397.1:0-54071 GCA_036884735.1 Huso huso
ACTTGGACACATAGCATGGAGGAATTTACACATTTCATCTACGTTGCTTAACACACACCACCAGTCCATCAAGGTAAAATACACCACACATAACAGCAAAGTAAACTTTTTAGACACCACCACTTACAAAGGACCACATTTTTCACAAACACACCAACTAGACACCAAAGTATATTTTTAAAGAAACTGACACACACTCTACTACACAAAACCAGCTATCACCCTAAACACACGTTTAGGGTTTAATAAAATCACAACTTCTCAGATTCCACAGAATTTGCACACAACATACTGACTTCCAGGCAGCTACCAAAGTTTATTCACAGCACTCAGACAAAGGGGTACTCCCGTTCCTTCCTCAGAGGAATAAGGAAAACCTTCTTAGAACAAAAGCCTAGAGACAGTGCATCTTTCTTTCCTGAAAAACCAACCAAGTGTGGAGTTCTCAGGGAAACAAAGTTCCTACCTCAACCTAACCGCCAGCGCCTCTGACTCAGGAGAAACAAAGGTAAATTTAAAATGTTTTTTAAATGTTTATTCCAAAACAAAAAAAAACAAAGAAAAAAAATCAAAAAAGAGCCAGATGGCCAGTGCATCTTTCTTTCCCTGAAAAACCAACCAAGTGTGGAGTTCTCAGGAAACAAAGTTCCTACCTCAACCCTAACCGCCAGCGCCTCTGACTCAGGAGAAACAAAGGTAAATTTAAAATGTTTTTTTAAAATGTTTATTCCAAAAAAAAAAAACAAAGAAAGAAATCCAAAAGAGCCAGATGGCCAGTGCATCTTTTCTTTCCTGAAAAACCAACCAAGTGTGGAGTTCTCAGGGAAACAAAGTTCCTACCTCAACCTAACCGCCAGCGCCTCTGACTCAGGAGAAACAAAGGTAAATTTAAAATGTTTTTTTTAAAATGTTTATTCCAAAACAAAAAACAAAAAAAGAAATCCAAAAGAGCCAGATGGCCAGTGCATCTTTCTTTCCCTGAAAAACCAACCAAGTGTGGAGTTCTCAGGGAAACAAAGTTCCTACCTCAACCTAACCGGCCAGCGCCTCTGACTCAGGAGAAACAAAGGTAAATTTAAAATGTTTTTTTAAAATGTTTATTCCAAAAAAAAAAACAAAGAAAGAAATCCAAAAAGAGCCAGATGGCCAGTGCATCTTTCTTTCCTGAAAAACCAACCAAGTGTGGAGTTCTCAGGAAACAAAGTTCCTACCTCAACCTAACCGCCAGCGCCTCTGACTCAGGAGAAACAAAGGTAAATTTAAAATGTTTTTTAAAATGTTTATTCCAAAACAAAAAAACAAAGAAAGAAATCCAAAAGAGCCAGATGGCCAGTGCATCTTTCTTTCCCTGAAAAACCAACCAAGTGTGGAGTTCTCAGGGAAACAAAGTTCTACCTCAACCTAACCGCCAGCGCCTCTGACTCAGGAGAAACAAAGGTAAATTTAAAATGTTTTTTTAAAATGTTTATTCCAAAACAAAAAAAACAAAGAAAGAAATCCAAAAGAGCCAGATGGCCAGTGCATCTTTCTTTCCTGAAAAACCAACCAAGTGTGGAGTTCTCAGGGAAACAAAGTTCCTACCTCAACCTAACCGACCAGCGCCTCTGACTCAGGAGAAACAAAGGTAAATTTAAAATGTTTTTTTAAAATGTTTATTCCAAAACAAAAAAAAACAAAGAAAGAAATCCAAAAGAGCCAGATGGCCAGTGCATCTTTCTTTCCTGAAAAACCAACCAAGTGTGGAGTTCTCAGGGAAACAAAGTTCCTACCTCAACCTAACCGCCAGCGCCTCTGACTCAGGAGAAACAAAGGTAAATTTAAAATGTTTTTTTTAAAATGTTTATTCCAAAACAAAAAACAAAGAAAGAAATCCAAAAAGAGCCAGATGGCCAGTGCATCTTTCTTTCCCTGAAAAACCAACCAAGTGTGGAGTTCTCAGGGAAACAAAGTTCCCTACCTCAACCTAACCGCCCAGCGCCTCTGACTCAGGAGAAACAAAGGTAAATTTAAAATGTTTTTTTTTAAAATGTTTATTCCAAAACAAAAAAAACAAAGAAAGAAATCCAAAAGAGCCAGATGGCCAGTGCATCTTTCTTTCCTGAAAAACCAACCAAGTGTGGGTTCTCAGGAAACAAAGTTCCCTACCTCAACCTAACCGCCCAGCGCCTCTGACTCAGGAGAAACAAAGGTAAATTTAAAATGTTTTTTAAAATGTTTATTCCAAAACAAAAAAACAAAGAAAGAAATCCAAAAAGAGCCAGATGGCCAGTGCATCTTTCTTTCCCTGAAAAACCAACCAAGTGTGGAGTTCTCAGGAAACAAAGTTCCTACCTCAACCTAACCGCCAGCGCCTCTGACTCAGGAGAAACAAAGGTAAATTTAAAATGTTTTTTTAAAATGTTTATTCCAAAACAAAAAAAAAAAAAAAAAGAAATCCAAAAAAGCCAGATGGCCAGTGCATCTTTCTTTCCCTGAAAACCAACCAAGTGTGGAGTTCTCAGGGAAACAAAGTTCCTACCTCAACCCTAACCCAGCGCCTCTGACTCAGGAGAAACAAAGGTAAATTTAAAATGTTTTTTTAAAATGTTTATTCCAAAACAAAAAAAACAAAGAAAGAAATCCAAAAAAGAGCCAGATGGCCAGTGCATCTTTCTTTCCCTGAAAAACCAACCAAGTGTGGAGTTCTCAGGGAAACAAAGTTCCTACCTCAACCTAACCGGCCAGCCCTCTGACTCAGGAGAAACAAAGGTAAATTTAAAATGTTTTTTTTTTTAAATGTTTATTCCAAAACAAAAAAAAAGAAAGAAATCCAAAAAGAGCCAGATGGCCAGTGCATCTTTCTTTCCCTGAAAAACCAACCAAGTGTGGAGTTCTCAGGGAAACAAAGTTCCTACCTCAACCTAACCTGACTCAGGAGAAACAAGGTAAATTTAAAATGTTTTTTTAAAATGTTTATTCAAAACAAAAAAAAAAAAAGTAAAAAAGAGCCAAATGGCCATGTTTTTTTTCCTGAAAATGTGGAGTTCTTTATTCCAAAAACCGCCAAAAAAACAAAGGTAATTTAAATGTTTTTTAAAAAGAGCAAAAAAAACAAGAAAGAAATCCAAAAGAGCCAGATGGCCAGTGCATCTTTCTTTCCTGAAAAACCAACCAAGTGTGGAGTTCTCAGGGAAACAAAGTTCCTACCTCAACCTAACCGCCAGCGCCTCTGACTCAGGAGAAACAAAGGTAAATTTAAAATGTTTTTTTTAAAATGTTTATTCAAAACAAAAAAAACAAAGAAAGAAATCCAAAAGAGCCAGATGGCCAGTGCATCTTTCTTTCCCTGAAAAACCAACCAAGTGTGGGGTTCTCAGGGAAACAAAGTTCCCTACCTCAACCTAACCCAGCCAGCCTCTGACTCAGGAGAAACAAAGGTAAATTTAAAATGTTTTTTTTTTAAAATGTTTATTCCAAAACAAAAAAACAAAAAGAAAGAAATCAAAAAGAGCCAGATGGCCAGTGCATCTTTCTTTCCCTGAAAAACCAACCAAGTGTGGAGTTCTCAGGGAAACAAAGTTCCTACCTCAACCTAACCGCCAGCGCCTCTGACTCAGGAGAAACAAAGGTAAATTTAAAATGTTTTTTTTAAAATGTTTATTCCAAAACAAAAAAAAAAAAAAGAAATCAAAAAGAGCCAGATGGCCAGTGCATCTTTCTTTCCCTGAAAAACCAACCAAGTGTGGAGTTCTCAGGGAAAAAATTTAAAATGTTCTACCTCAACCCTAACCCAGATGGCCGCCTCTGACTCAGGAGAAACAAAGGTAAATTTAAAATGTTTTTTTTTTTAAAATGTTTATTCCAAAAAAAAAAAACAAAGAAAGAAATCCAAAAGAGCCAGATGGCCAGTGCATCTTTCTTTCCTGAAAAACCAACCAAGTGTGGAGTTCTCAGGGAAACAAAGTTCCTACCTCAACCTAACCGCCAGCGCCTCTGACTCAGGAGAAACAAAGGTAAATTTAAAATGTTTTTTTAAAATGTTTATTCCAAAACAAAAAAAAAAAGAAAGAACAAAAAGAGCCAGATGGCCAGTGCATCTTTCTTTCCCTGAAAAACCAACCAAGTGTGGAGTTCTCAGGGAAACAAAGTTCCCTACCTCAACCTAACCGCCAGCGCCTCTGACTCAGGAGAAACAAAGGTAAATTTAAAATGTTTTTTTTAAATGTTTATTCAAAAAAAAAAAACAAAGAAAGAAATCCAAAAGAGCCAGATGGCCAGTGCATCTTTCTTTTTGTGGAGTCTCAAAAAACAACCAACCTAACCGCCAGCTCCTGACTCAGGAGAAACAAAGGTTCTCAGTTTTTTAAAATGTTTATTCCAACAAAAAAACAAAGTTCCTAGCCAGATCAACCTTTCCCTGAAAAACCAACCAAGTGTGGAGTTCTCAGGAAACCAACGCCTCTGACTCAGGAGAAACAAAGGTAAATTTAAAATGTTTTTTTAAAATGTTTATTCCAAAACAAAAAAAACAAAGAAAGAAATCCAAAAAGAGCCAGATGGCCAGTGCATCTTTCTTTCCCTGAAAAACCAACCAAGTGTGGAGTTCTCAGGGAAACAAAGTTCCCTACCTCAAACCTAACCGCCAGCGCCTCTGACTCAGGAGAAACAAAGGTAAATTTAAAATGTTTTTTAAAATGTTTATTCCAAAACAAAAAAAAAAAGAAAGAAATCCAAAAGAGCCAGATGGCCAGTGCATCTTTCTTTCCCTGAAAAACCAACCAAGTGTGGAGTTCTCAGGGAAACAAAGTTCCTACCTCAACCTAACCGCCAGCCCCTCTGACTCAGGAGAAACAAAGGTAAATTTAAAATGTTTTTTTTTAAATGTTTATTCCAAAACAAAAAAAAAAAAAGAAAGAAATCCAAAAAGAGCCAGATGGCCAGTGCATCTTTCTTCCCTGAAAAACCAACCAAGTGTGGAGTTCTCAGGGAAACAAAGTTCCTCTCACCTCAACCTAACCGCCAGCGCCTCTGACTCAGGAGAAACAAAGGTAAATTTAAAATGTTTTTTTAAAATGTTTATTCCAAAACAAAAAAACAAAGAAAGAAATCCAAAAGAGCCAGATGGCCAGTGCATCTTTCTTTCCCTGAAAAAAAAACAACCAAGTGTGGAGTTCTCAGGGAAACAAAGTTCCCTACCTCAACCTAACCGCCAGCGCCTCTGACTCAGGAGAAACAAAGGTAAATTTAAAATGTTTTTTTTTTTTTTGTTTATTCCAAAACAAAAAAAAGAAAAGAAAGAAAAAAAATCCAAAAAAAGAGCCAGATGGCCAACCAAGTGTTTCTTTCCCTGAAAAACCAACCAAGTGTGGAGTTCTCAGGGAAACAAAAATGTTCCCTACCTTTACCTAACAAAAAAACAAAAAATCTCTGACTCAGGAGAAACAAAGGTAAATTTAAAATGTTTTTTAAAATGTTTTTATTCCAAAACAAAAAAACAAAGAAAAACAAAAAGAGCCAGATGGCCCAGTGCATCTTTCTTTCCCTGAAAAACCAACCAAAAAGAGCCAAAGATGGCCAACCTAACCGCCATCTTTCTTTCCCAAAGGAAAAAAATGTTTTTTTTAAAATGTTTATTCCAAAACAAAAAAAACAAAGAAAGAAATCCAAAAAGAGCCAGATGGCCAGTGCATCTTTCTTTCCTGAAAAACCAACCAAGTGTGGAGTTCTCAACAAAGTTCTAACCTCAACCCAACCGCCTCTGACTCAGGAGAAACAAAGGTAAATTTAAAATGTTTTTTTAAAATGTTTATTCCAAAACAAAAAAAAAACAAAGAAAGAAATCCAAAAGAGCCAGATGGCCAGTGCATCTTTCTTTCCCTGAAAAACCAACCAAGTGTGGAGTTCTCAGGGAAACAAAGTTCCTACAACCTAACCGCCCAGCGCCTCTGACTCAGGAGAAACAAAGGTAAATTTAAAATGTTTTTTTTAAAATGTTTATTCCAAAACAAAAAACAAAGAAAGAAATCCAAAAAGAGCCAGATGGCCAGTGCATCTTTCTTTCCCTGAAAAACCAACCAAGTGTGGAGTTCTCAGGGAAACAAAGTTCCTACCTCAACCTAACCGCCAGCGCCTCTGACTCAGGAGAAACAAAGGTAAATTTAAAATGTTTTTTAAAATGTTTATTCCAAAACAAAAAAAACAAAACAAAGAAAGAAATCAAAAAGAGCCAGATGGCCAGTGCATCTTTCTTTCCCTGAAAAACCAACCAAGTGTGGAGTTCTCAGGGAAACAAAGTTCCTACCTCAACCCTAACCGCCGCCAGCCTCTGACTCAGGAGAAACAAAGGTAAATTTAAAATGTTTTTTAAAATGTTTATTCCAAAACAAAAAAAAACAAGAAAGAAATCCAAAAAGAGCCAGATGGCCAGTGCATCTTTCTTTCCCTGAAAAACCAACCAAGTGTGGAGTTCTCAGGGAAACAAAGTTCCTACCTCAACCTAACCGCCAAGCGCCTCTGACTCAGGAGAAACAAAGGTAAATTTAAAATGTTTTTTTTTAAAATGTTTATTCCAAAACAAAAAAAAACAAAGAAAGAAAAAAAAGAGCCAGATGGCCAGTGCATCTTTCTTTCCCCTGAAAAACCAACCAAGTGTGGAGTTCTCAGGGAAACAAAGTTCCTACCTCAACCCTAACCGCCAGCGCCTCTGACTCAGGAGAAACAAAGGTAAATTTAAAATGTTTTTTAAAATGTTTATTCCAAAACAAAAAAACAAAGAAAGAAATCAAAAAGAGCCAGATGGCCAGTGCATCTTTCTTTCCCTGAAAAACCAACCAAGTGTGGAGTTCTCAGGGAAACAAAGTTCCTACCTCAACCTAACCGCCAGCGCCTCTGACTCAGGAGAAACAAGGTAAATTTAAAATTTTTTTTTAAAATGTTTATTCCAAAACAAAAAAAACAAAGAAAGAAATCCAAAAGAGCCAGATGGCCAGTGCATCTTTCTTTCCCTGAAAAACCACCAAGTGTGGAGTTCTCAGGGAAACAAAGTTCCTACCTCAACCTAACCGGCCAGCGCCTCTGACTCAGGAGAAACAAAGGTAAATTTAAAATGTTTTTTTTTTAAAATGTTTATTCCAAAAAAAAAAACAAAGAAAGAAATCAAAAAAGAGCCAGATGGCCAACCACTCTTTCTTTCCCTGAAAAACCAACCAAGTGTGGAGTTCTCAGGGAAACAAAGTTCCTACAAACCTAACCCAAACCGGCCTCTGACTCAGGAGAAACAAAGGTAAATTTAAAATGTTTTTTTAAAATGTTTATTCCAAAACAAAAAAAACAAAGAAAGAAATCCCAAAAGAGCCAGATGGCCAGTGCATCTTTCTTTCCCTGAAAAACCAACCAAGTGTGGAGTTCTCAGGGAAACAAAGTTCCTACCTCAACCTAACCGCCAGCGCCTCTGACTCAGGAGAAACAAAGGTAAATTTAAAATGTTTTTTTTAAAATGTTTATTCCAAAACAAAAAAAACAAAAACAAAGAAAGAAATCAAAAAGAGCCAGATGGCCAAAAGAGCCATCTTTCTTTCCCTGAAAAACCAACCAAGTGTGGAGTTCTCAGGGAAACAAAGTTCCTACCTCAACCCTAACCGGCCAGCGCCTCTGACTCAGGAGAAACAAAGGTAAATTTAAAATGTTTTTTTAAAATGTTTATTCCAAAACAAAAAAAAACAAAGAAAGAAATCCAAAAAGAGCCAGATGGCCAGTGCATCTTTCTTTCCCTGAAAAACCAACCAAGTGTGGAGTTCTCAGGAAACAAAGTTCCTACTCAACCTAACCGACCAGCGCCTCTGACTCAGGAGAAACAAAGGTAAATTTAAAATGTTTTTTTAAAATGTTTATTCAAAACAAAAAAAAAAACAAGAAAGAAATCCAAAAAGAGCCAGATGGCCAGTGCATCTTTCTTTCCCTGAAAAACCAACCAAGTGTGGAGTTCTCAGGGAAACAAAGTTCCTACCTCAACCTAACCGGCCAGCGCCTCTGACTCAGGAGAAACAAAGGTAAATTTAAAATGTTTTTTTTTAAAATGTTTATTCCAAAACAAAAAAAACAAGAAAGAAATCAAAAAGAGCCAGATGGCCAGTGCATCTTTCTTTCCCTGAAAAACCAACAAAGTGTGGAGTTCTCAGGAAACAAAGTTCCTACCTCAACCCTAACCGCCAGCCCTCTGACTCAGGAGAAACAAAGGTAAATTTAAAATGTTTTTTAAAATGTTTATTCCAAAACAAAAAAACAAAGAAAGAAATCCAAAAAAGAGCCAGATGGCCAGTGCATCTTTCTTTCCCTGAAAAACCAACCAAGTGTGGAGTTCTCAGGGAAACAAAGTTCCTACCTCAACCCTAACCGCCAGCGCCTCTGACTCAGGAGAAACAAAGGTAAATTTAAAATGTTTTTTAAAATGTTTATTCCAAAACAAAAAAACAAAGAAAGAAATCCAAAAAGAGCCAGATGGCCAGTGCATCTTTCTTTCCCTGAAAAACCAACCAAGTGTGGAGTTCTCAGGAAACAAAGTTCCCGACCTCAACCCAACCGCCAGCGCCTCTGACTCAGGAGAAACAAAGGTAAATTTAAAATGTTTTTTAAAATGTTTATTCCAAAACAAAAAAACAAAGAAAGAAATCCAAAAGAGCCAGATGGCCAGTGCATCTTTCTTTCCCTGAAAAACCAACCAAGTGTGGAGTTCTCAGGGAAACAAAGTTCCTACCTCAACCTAACCGGCCAGCGCCTCTGACTCAGGAGAAACAAAGGTAAATTTAAAATGTTTTTTTTTTAAAATGTTTATTCAAAAACAAAAAAACAAAGAAAGAAATCCAAAAAGCCAGATGGCCAGTGCATCTTTCTTTCCCTGAAAAACCAACCAAGTGTGGAGTTCTCAGGGAAACAAAGTTCCTACCTCAACCTAACCAAGCCCTCTGACTCAGGAGAAACAAAGGTAAATTTAAAATGTTTTTTAAAATGTTTATTCCAAAAAAAAAAACAAAGAAAGAAAATCAAAAGAGCCAGATGGCCAGTGCATCTTTCTTTCCTGAAAAACCAACCAAGTGTGGAGTTCTCAGGGAAACAAAGTTCCTACCTCAACCTAACCGCCAGCGCCTCTGACTCAGGAGAAACAAAGGTAAATTTAAAATGTTTTTTTTTAAAATGTTTATTCCAAAACAAAAAAAAACAAAGAAAGAAATCCAAAAGAGCCAGATGGCCAGTGCATCTTTCTTTCCCTGAAAAACCAACCAAGTGTGGAGTTCTCAGGGAAACAAAGTTCCTACCTCAACCTAACCGCCCAGCCTCCTGACTCAGGAGAAACAAAGGTAAATTTAAAATTTTTTTTAAAATATTCCAAAACAAAAAAAACAAAGAAAAGAAATCCAAAAAGAGCCAGATGGCCAGTGCATCTTTCTTTCCCTGAAAAACCAACCAAGTGTGGAGTTCTCAGGAAAACAAAGTTCCTACCTCAACCCTAACCGGCCAAATTTTATTCCAAAACACTCAGGAGAAACAAGGTAAATTTAAAATGTTTTTTAAAATGTTTATTCCAAAACAAAAAAACAAAGAAAGAAATCCAAAAAAATTTAGCCAGATGGCCAGTGCATCTTTCTTTTCCTGAAAAACCAACCAAGTGTGGAGTTCTCAGGGAAACAAAGTTCCTCTACCTCAACCTAACCGGCCAGCGCCTCTGACTCAGGAGAAACAAAGGTAAATTTAAAATGTTTTTTTTTAAAATGTTTATTCAAAACAAAAAAAAACAAAGAAAGAAATCAAAAAGAGCCAGATGGCCAGTGCATCTTTCTTTCCCTGAAAAACCAACCAAGTGTGGAGTTTCTCAGGAAACAAAGTTCCTACCTCAACCTAACCGGCCAGCGCCTCTGACTCAGGAGAAACAAAGGTAAATTTAAAATGTTTTTTTTTAAAATGTTTATTCCAAAACAAAAAAAACAAAGAAAGAAATCCAAAAAGAGCCAGATGGCCAGTGCATCTTTCTTTCCCTGAAAAACCAACCAAGTGTGGAGTTCTCAGGGAAACAAAGTTCCTACCTCAACCCAACCGCCAGCGCCTGACTCAGGAGAAACAAAGGTAAATTTAAAATGTTTTTTAAAATGTTTATTCCAAAACAAAAAAAAAGAAAAAAAAAAAAAAGAAAGAGATGGCCAAAGCATCTTTCTTTCCCTGCCAGATGGCTCAGGAGAAACATCTTTAAAATTTTTTTAAAAATGTTTATTCCAAAACAAAAACAAAAAAGAAATCAAAAGAGCCAAGTGGGAGTGCATCTTTCTTTCCTGAAAAACCAACAAGTGTGGAGTTCTCAGGAAACAAAGTTCCTAAACCTAACCGGCCAGCGCCTCTGACTCAGGAGAAACAAAGGTAAATTTAAAATGTTTTTTTAAAATGTTTATTCCAAAACAAAAAAAAACAAAGAAAGAAATCAAAAGAGCCAGATGGCCAGTGCATCTTTCTTTCCCTGAAAAACCAACCAAGTGTGGAGTTCTCAGGGAAACAAAGTTCCTACCTCAACCTAAACGGCCAGCGCCTCTGACTCAGGAGAAACAAAGGTAAATTTAAAATGTTTTTTTTTTTTAAATGTTTATTCCAAAACAAAAAAACAAAGAAAGAAATCAAAAAGAGCCAGATGGCCAGTGCATCTTTCTTTCCCTGAAAAACCAACCAAGTGTGGAGTTCTCAGGGAAACAAAGTTCCTACCTCAACCTAACCGGCCAGCGCCTCTGACTCAGGAGAAACAAAGGTAAATTTAAAATGTTTTTTTTAAAATGTTTATTCCAAAACAAAAAAAACAAAGAAAGAAATCCAAAAAGAGCCAGATGGCCAGTGCATCTTTCTTTCCCTGAAAAACCAACCAAGTGTGGAGTTCTCAGGAAACAAAGTTCCTACCTCAACCTAACCGCCAGCGCCTCTGACTCAGGAGAAACAAAGGTAAATTTAAAATGTTTTTTTTTTAAAATGTTTATTCCAAAACAAAAAAACAAAGAAAGAAATCCAAAAAAGAGCCAGATGGCCAGTGCATCTTTCTTTCCCTGAAAAACCAACCAAGTGTGGAGTTCTCAGGGAAACAAAGTTCCTACCTCAACCTAACCGCCAGCGCCTCTGACTCAGGAGAAACAAAGGTAAATTTAAAATGTTTTTTTTTTAAAATGTTTATTCCAAAACAAAAAAAAAAGAAAAAAATCCAAAAAGAGCCAGATGGCCAGTGCATCTTTCTTTCCCTGAAAAACCAACCAAGTGTGGAGTTCTCAGGGAAACAAAGTTCCTACCTCAACCCCTAACCAACCGCCAGCGCCTCTGACTCAGGAGAAACAAAGGTAAATTTAAATGTTTTTTAAAATGTTTATTCCAAAACAAAAAAAACAAAGAAAGAAATCCAAAAGAGCCAGATGGCCAGTGCATCTTTCTTTCCCTGAAAAACCAACCAAGTGTGGAGTTCTCAGGGAAACAAAGTTCCTCCTCAACCTAACCGCCAGCGCCTCTGACTCAGGAGAAACAAAGGTAATTTAAAATGTTTTTTAAAATGTTTATTCCAAAACAAAAAAAAAGAAAGAAAGAAATCCAAAAGAGCCAGATGGCCAGTGCATCTTTCTTTCCCTGAAAAACCAACCAAGTGTGGAGTTCTCAGGGAAACAAAGTTCCTACCTCAACCTAACCGCCAGCGCCTCTGACTCAGGAGAAACAAAAAATAAATTTAAAATGTTTTTTTTAAATGTTTATTCCAAAACAAAAAAAACAAAGAAAGAAATCAAAAAAGAGCCAGATGGCCAGTGCATCTTTCTTTCCCTGAAAAACCAACCAAGTGTGGAGTTCTCAGGAAACAAAGTTCCTACCTCAACCTAACCGGCCAGCGCCTCTGACTCAGGAGAAACAAAGGTAAATTTAAAATGTTTTTTTAAAATGTTTATTCCAAAACAAAAAAAACAAAGAAAGAAATCCAAAAAGAGCCAGATGGCCAGTGCATCTTTCTTTCCCTGAAAAACCAACCAAGTGTGGAGTTCTCAGGGAAACAAAGTTCCTACCTCAACCTAACCAGGACAAACTCCTCTGACTCAGGAGAAAAAAAAAGGTAAATTTAAAATGTTTTTTTCTCAAATGTTTATTCCAAAACAAAAAAAAAAAACAAAGAAAGAAATCCAAAAAGAGCCAGATGGCCCAGTGCATCTTTCTTTCCCTGAAAAACCAACCAAGTGTGGAGTTCTCAGGGAAACAAAGTTCCTACCTCAACCTAACCGCCAGCGCCTCTGACTCAGGAGAAACAAAGGTAAATTTAAAATGTTTTTTAAAATGTTTATTCCAAAACAAAAAAAACAAAGAAAAATCAAAGAGCCAGATGGCCAGTGCATCTTTCTTTCCCTGAAAAACCAACCAAGTGTGGAGTTCTCAGGGAAACAAAGTTCCTACCTCAACCTAACCGCCAGCCCTCTGACTCAGGAGAAACAAAGGTAAATTTAAAATGTTTTTTTTTTAAAATGTTTATTCCAAAAAAAAAAAAACAAAGAAAGAAATCCAAAAAGAGCCAGATGGCCAGTGCATCTTTCTTTCCCTGAAAAACCAACCAAGTGTGGAGTTCTCAGGAAACAAAGTTCCTACCTCAACCCTAACCGCCAGCGCCTCTGACTCAGGAGAAACAAAGGTAAATTTAAAATGTTTTTTTTTTAAAATGTTTATTCAAAACAAAAAAAACAAAGAAAAGAAATCAAAAAGAGCCAGATGGCCAGTGCATCTTTCTTTCCCTGAAAAACCAACCAAGTGTGGAGTTCTCAGGGAAACAAAGTTCCTCCTCAACCTAACCGGCCAGCGCCTCTGACTCAGGAGAAACAAAGGTAAATTTAAAATGTTTTTTAAAATGTTTTCATTCCAAAAAAAAAAACAAAGAAAGAAATCAAAAAAGCCAGATGGCAGCCATCTTTCTTTCCCTGAAAAACCAACCAAGTGTGGAGTTCTCAGGAAACAAAGTTCCTACCTCAACCTAACCGCCAGCGCCTGACTCAGGAGAAACAAAGGTAAATTTAAAATGTTTTTTTAAATGTTTATTCCAAAACAAAAAAAAAAAGAAAGAAATCAAAAAAGCCAGATGGCCAGTGCATCTTTCTTTCCCTGAAAAACCAACCAAGTGTGGAGTTCTCAGGGAAACAAAGTTCCTACCTCAACCTAACCGGCCAGCGCCTCTGACTCAGGAGAAACAAAGGTAAATTTAAAATGTTTTTTTAAAAATGTTTATTCCAAAAAAAAAAAACAAAGAAAGAAATCAAAAAGAGCCAGATGGCCAGTGCATCTTTCTTTCCCTGAAAAACCAACCAAGTGTGGAGTTCTCAGGGAAACAAAGTTCCTAACTCAACCTAACCGCCAGCGCCTCTGACTCAGGAGAAACAAAGGTAAATTTAAAATGTTTTTTTAAATGTTTATTCCAAAAAAAAAAAAACAAAGAAAGAAATCAAAAGAGCCAGATGGCCAGTGCATCTTTCTTTCCTGAAAAACCAACCAAGTGTGGAGTTCTCAGGGAAACAAAGTTCCTACCTCAACCTAACCGCAAAACAGACTCAGGAGAAACAAAGGTAAATTTAAAATGTTTTTTTTTAAAATGTTTATTCCAAAACAAAAAAAACAAAGAAAAGAAATCAAAAGAGCCAGATGGCCAACCCCTGAAAAACCAACCAAAAAAAAAAAGTTCCCTACCTCAACCCTAACCAGATGGCCTTTGGAGAAACAAAGGTAAATTTAAAATGTTTTTAAAATGTTTCTTCCCAAAAAAACAAAGAAAAAAAAAACCAACCAAGTGTGGAGTTCTCAGGGAAACAAAGTTCCTACCTCAACCCAACCGGCCAAGCCTCTGACTCAGGAGAAACAAAGGTAAATTTAAAATGTTTTTTTAAAATGTTTATTCCAAAACAAAAAAAAAAGAAAGAAATCCAAAAAGAGCCAGATGGCCAGTGCATCTTTCTTTCCCTGAAAAACCAACCAAGTGTGGAGTTCTCAGGGAAACAAAGTTCCTACCTCAACCTAACCGCCAACGCCTCTGACTCAGGAGAAACAAAGGTAAATTTAAAATGTTTTTTTTAAAATGTTTATTCCAAAACAAAAAAAACAAAGAAAGAAATCAAAAAGAGCCAGATGGCCAGTGCATCTTTCTTTCCCTGAAAAACCAACCAAGTGTGGAGTTCTCAGGGAAACAAAGTTCCTACCTCAACCTAACCGCCAGACTCTGACTCAGGAGAAACAAAGGTAAATTTAAAAAATTTTTTTTTAAAAAACAAAATTCCAAAACAAAAAAACAAATCTTTCTTTCCTGAAAAACCAACCAAGTGTGAGGGAATCAAAAAGAGCCAGATGGACTCAGGAGAAACAAAGGTCTTTAAAATGTTTTTAAAATGTTTAAAAACCAAAAAAAAAAAGTGTGGAGTTCTCCAGATGGCAAAGTTCCTTTCCTCAACCAAACCGTTCTCAGCGCAAAGTTCTGACTCAGGAGAAAGGAGAAACAAAGGTAAATTTAAAATGTTTTTTTTAAAATGTTTATTCCAAAACAAAAAAAAACAAAGAAAGAAATCCAAAAGAGCCAGATGGCCAGTGCATCTTTCTTTCCCTGAAAAACCAACCAAGTGTGGAGTTCTCAGGAAACAAAGTTCCTACCTCAACCTAACCCGGCCAGCGCCTCTGACTCAGGAGAAACAAAAAACGTAAATTTAAAATGTTTTTTTAAAATGTTTATTCCAAAAAAAAAAAAAGAAAGAAATCAAAAAGAGCCAGATGGCCAGTGCATCTTTCTTTCCCTGAAAAACCAACCAAGTGTGGAGTTCTCAGGGAAACAAAGTTCTACAACCTAACCGGCCAGCGCCTCTGACTCAGGAAAACCAACCAAATTTAAAATGTTTTTAAAATGTTTATTCCAAAACAAAAAAACAAAAAGAAATCCAAAAAGAGCCAGATGGCAGGTTTCCTGAAAAACCAACCAAGTGTGGAGTTCTCAGGGAAACAAAGTTCCTTTCAACCCAACCGGCCAGCGCCTCTGACTCAGGAGAAACAAAGGTAAATTTAAAATGTTTTTTTTTTAAAATGTTTATTCCAAACAAAAAAAAAAAGAAAGAAATCAAAAAGAGCCAGATGGCCAGTGCATCTTTCTTTCCTGAAAAACCAACCAAGTGTGGAGTTCTCAGGGAAACAAAGTTCCACCTCAACCTAACCGCCCAGCGCCTCTGACTCAGGAGAAACAAAGGTAAATTTAAAATGTTTTTTTAAAATGTTTATTCCAAAACAAAAAAAACAAAGAAAGAAATCCAAAAGAGCCAGATGGCCAGTGCATCTTTCTTTCCCTGAAAACCAACCAAGTGTGGAGTTCTCAGGGAAACAAAGTTCCTACCTCAACCTAACCGCCAGCGCCTCTGACTCAGGAGAAACAAAGGTAAATTTAAAATGTTTTTTTTAAAATGTTTATTCCAAAACAAAAAAAACAAAGAAAGAAATCCAAAAGAGCCAGATGGCCAGTGCATCTTTCTTTCCCTGAAAAACCAACCAAGTGTGGAGTTCTCAGGAAACAAAGTTCCTACCTCAACCTAACCGCCAGCGCCTCTGACTCAGGAGAAACAAAGGTAAATTTAAAATGTTTTTTTAAAATGTTTATTCCAAAACAAAAAAAAAAGAAAGAAATCCAAAAAGAGCCAGATGGCCAGTGCATCTTTCTTTCCCTGAAAAACCAACCAAGTGTGGAGTTCTCAGGGAAACAAAGTTCCTACCTCAACCTAACCGCCAGCGCCTCTGACTCAGGAGAAACAAAAAAATTTAAAATGTTTTTTTAAAATGTTTATTCCAAAACAAAAAAAACAAAGAAAGAAATCCAAAAAGAGCCAGATGGCCAGTGCATCTTTCTTTCCTGAAAAACCAACCAAGTGTGGAGTTCTCAGGGAAACAAAGTTCCTACCTCAACCTAACCGCCAGCGCCTCTGACTCAGGAGAAACAAAGGTAAATTTAAAATGTTTTTTTTAAAATGTTTATTCCAAAACAAAAAAAACAAAGAAAGAAATCAAAAAGAGCCAGATGGCCAGTGCATCTTTCTTTCCCTGAAAAACCAACCAAGTGTGGAGTTCTCAGGGAAACAAAGTTCCTACCTCAACCCTAACCGGCCAGCGCCTCTGACTCAGGAGAAACAAAGGTAAATTTAAAATGTTTTTTTTAAAATGTTTATTCCAAAACAAAAAAAACAAAGAAAAAATCAAAAAGAGCCAGATGGCCAGTGCATCTTTCTTTCCTGAAAAACCAACCAAGTGTGGAGTTCTCAGGGAAACAAAGTTCCTACCTCAACCTAACCGCCAGCAGCCTCTGACTCAGGAGAAACAAAGGTAAATTTAAAATGTTTTTTAAAATGTTTATTCCAAAACAAAAAAAAACAAAGAAAGAAATCCAAAAAGAGCCAGATGGCCAGTGCATCTTTCTTTCCCTGAAAAACCAACCAAGTGTGGAGTTCTCAGGAAACAAAGTTCCTACCTCAACCCTAACCGCCCAGCGCCTCTGACTCAGGAGAAACAAAGGTAAATTTAAAATGTTTTTTAAAATGTTTATTCCAAAAAAAAAAAAAAAGAAGAAAGAAATCCAAAAAGAGCCAGATGGCCAGTGCATCTTTCTTTCCTGAAAAAAACCAACCAAGTGTGGAGTTCTCAGGGAAACAAAGTTCCTACCTCAACCTAACCCAGCCCTCCTGACTCAGGAGAAACAAAGGTAAATTTAAAATGTTTTTTTAAAATGTTTATTCCAAAACAAAAAAAAAAAAGAAAGAAATCAAAAAGAGCCAGATGGCCAGTGCATCTTTCTTTCCCTGAAAAACCAACCAAGTGTGGAGTTCTCAGGAAACAAAGTTCCTACCTCAACCCTAACCGCCAGCCTCTGACTCAGGAGAAACAAAGGTAAATTTAAAATGTTTTTTTTAAATGTTTATTCCAAAAAAAAAAACAAAGAAAGAAATCAAAGAGCCAGATGGCCAGTGCATCTTTCTTTCCCTGAAAAACCAACCAAGTGTGGAGTTCTCAGGGAAACAAAGTTCCTACCTCAACCTAACCGATGGCCAGCGCCTCTGACTCAGGAGAAACAAAGGTAATTTAAAATGTTTTTTAAAATGTTTATTCCAAAACAAAAAAACAAAAAAAAAAGAAATCCAAAAAGAGCCAGATGGCCAGTGCATCTTTCTTTCCCTGAAAAACCAACCAAGTGTGGAGTTCTCAGGGAAACAAAGTTCCTACCTCAACCTAACCCCCCAGCGCCTCTGACTCAGGAGAAACAAAGGTAAATTTAAAATGTTTTTTTAAAATGTTTATTCCAAAAAAAAAAACAAAGAAAGAAATCCAAAAGAGCCAGATGGCCAGTGCATCTTTCTTTCCCTGAAAAACCAACCAAGTGTGGAGTTCTCAGGGAAACAAAGTTCCTACCTCAACCTAACCCGCCAGCGCCTCTGACTCAGGAGAAACAAAGGTAAATTTAAAATGTTTTTTAAAATGTTTATTCCAAAACAAAAAAAACAAAGAAAAAATCCAAAAAGAGCCAGATGGCCAGTGCATCTTTCTTTCCCTGAAAACCAACCAAGTGTGGAGTTCTCAGGGAAACAAAGTTCCTACCTCAACCCTAACAAAAAGAAACAAAGGTAAATTTAAAATGTTTTTAAAATGTTTATTCCAAAACAAAAAAAAAAGAAAGAAATCCAAAAAGAGCCAGATGGCCAGTGCATCTTTCTTTCCCTGAAAAACCAACCAAGTGTGGAGTTCTCAGGGAAACAAAGTTCCTACCTCAACCTAACCGCCAGCCCTCTGACTCAGGAGAAACAAAGGTAAATTTAAAATGTTTTTTTAAAATGTTTATTCCAAAACAAAAAAAAAAGACAAAGAAAGAAACCAAAAAAAGAGCCAGATGGCCAGTGCATCTTTCTTTCCTGAAAAACCAACCAAGTGTGGAGTTCTCAGGGAAACAAAGTTCCATACCTCAACCCAACCGCCAACGCCTCTGACTCAGGAGAAACAAAGGTAAATTTAAAATGTTTTTTTTTAAAATGTTTATTCCAAAACAAAAAAAAACAAAGAAAGAAATCCAAAAGAGCCAGATGGCCAGTGCATCTTTCTTTCCCTGAAAAACCAACCAAGTGTGGAGTTCTCAGGGAAACAAAGTTCCTACCTCAACCTAACCGACCAGCGCCTCTGACTCAGGAGAAACAAAGGTAAATTTAAAATGTTTTTTTTAAAATGTTTATTCCAAAACAAAAAAACAAAAAAAAAAAACCAGATGGCCAGTGCATCTTTCTTTCCCTGAAAACCAACCAAGTGTGGAGTTCTCAGGGAAACAAAGTTCACCTCAACCCTAACCGCCGCCTCAGATGGAGAAACAAAACCAAAGAGCCAGAAAAAAATACACAAATTTTTTAAATTTTTTTCCCAAAAAACAAAGAAAGAAATCCAAAAAGCCAACCAAGAAAACCAACCAAGTGGAGTTCTCAGAAAACAAAGTTCCTACCTCAACCTAACCGCCAGCGCCTCTGACTCAGGAGAAACAAAGGTAAATTTAAAATGTTTTTTTTTAAAATGTTTATTCCAAAACAAAAAAAAAAAGAAAGAAATCCAAAAGAGCCAGATGGCCAGTGCATCTTTCTTTCCCTGAAAAACCAACCAAGTGTGGAGTTCTCAGGGAAACAAAGTTCCCATACCTCAACCTAACCGGCCAGCGCCTGACTCAGGAGAAACAAAGGTAAATTTAAAATGTTTTTTTTTAAAATGTTTATTCCAAAACAAAAAAAACAAAGAAAGAAATCAAAAAGAGCCAGATGGCCAGTGCATCTTTCTTTCCTGAAAAACCAACCAAGTGTGGAGTTCTCAGGGAAACAAAGTTCCTACCTCAACCTAACCCAGCGCCTCTGACTCAGGAGAAACAAAGGTAAATTTAAAATGTTTTTTTTTAAAATGTTTATTCCAAACAAAAAAAACAAAGAAAGAAATCCAAAAAGAGCCAGATGGCCAGTGCATCTTTCTTTCCCTGAAAAACCAACCAAGTGTGGAGTTCTCAGGGAAACAAAGTTCCTACCTCAACCTAACCGGCCAGCCCTCTGACTCAGGAGAAACAAAGGTAAATTTAAAATGTTTTTTTTAAAATGTTTATTCCAAAAAAAAAAAACAAAAAAAGAAATCCAAAAAGAGCCAGATGGCCAGTGCATCTTTCTTTCCCTGAAAAACCAACCAAGTGTGGAGTTCTCAGGAAACAAAGTTCCTACCTCAACCTAACCGCCAGCGCCTCTGACTCAGGAGAAACAAAGGTAAATTTAAAATGTTTTTTTAAAATGTTTATTCCAAAACAAAAAAAAAGAAAGAAATCCAAAAAGAGCCAGATGGCCAGTGCATCTTTCTTTCCCTGAAAAACCAACCAAGTGTGGAGTTCTCAGGGAAACAAAGTTCCTACCTCAACCTAACCGCCCAGCGCCTCTGACTCAGGAGAAACAAAGGTAAATTTAAAATGTTTTTTTTTTAAAATGTTTATTCCAAAACAAAAAAAAAAACAAAGAAAAGAATCCAAAAAGAGCCAGATGGCCAGTGCATCTTTCTTTCCCTGAAAAACCAACCAAGTGTGGAGTTCTCAGGGAAACAAAGTTCCTACCTCAACCTAACCGCCACCCTCAGGAGAAACAAAAGGTAAATTTAAAATGTTTTTTTTTAAAATGTTTATTCCAAAACAAAAACAAAGAAAGAAATCTCAAAGGAGATGGCAAAGCATCTTTCTTTCCCTGAAAAACCAACCAAGTGTGGAGTTCTCAGGAAAAAAGTTTTTTCAACCCAACCGGCCAGCCTTGACTCAGGAGAAACAAAAATTTAAAAAAAAAACAAAAAAAAACAAAGAAAGAAATCCAAAAAAGAGCCAGATGGCCAGTGCATCTTTCTTTCCCTGAAAAACCAACCAAGTGTGGAGTTCTCAGGGAAACAAAGTTCCTACCTCAACCTAACCGCCCAGCGCCTCTGACTCAGGAGAAACAAAGGTAAATTTAAAATGTTTTTTAAAATGTTTATTCCAAAACAAAAAAAACAAAGAAAGAAATCCAAAAAGCCAGATGGCCAGTGCATCTTTCTTTCCCTGAAAAACCAACCAAGTGTGGAGTTCTCAGGAAACAAAGTTCCTACCTCAACCTAACCGGCCAGCGCCTCTGACTCAGGAGAAACAAAGGTAAATTTAAAATGTTTTTTTAAAATGTTTATTCCAAAAAAAAAACAAAGAAAGAATCAAAAAAGCCAGATGGCCAGTGCATCTTTCTTTCCCTGAAAAACCAACCAAGTGTGGAGTTCTCAGGGAAACAAAGTTCCTTACCTCAACCTAACCGGCCAGCGCCTCTGACTCAGGAGAAACAAAGGTAAATTTAAAATGTTTTTTTTTTTAAAATGTTTATTCCAAAAAAAAAAAAAAAAAGAAAAGAAAAGAAATCCAAAAAGAGCCAGATGGCCAGTGCATCTTTCTTTCCCTGAAAAACCAACCAAGTGTGGAGTTCTCAGGGAAACAAAGTTCCTACCTCAACCTAACCGGCCAGCCTCTGACTCAGGAGAAACAAAGGTAAATTTAAAATGTTTTTTTTTAAAATGTTTATTCAAAAAAAAAAAAAAAAAAGAAAGAAATCCAAAAGAGCCAGATGGCCAGTGCATCTTTCTTTCCCTGAAAAACCAACCAAGTGTGGAGTTCTCAGGGAAACAAAGTTCCTACCTCAACCTAACCGGCCAGCGCCTCTGACTCAGGAGAAACAAAGGTAAATTTAAAATGTTTTTTTAAAATGTTTATTCCAAAACAAAAAAAGAATCAAAACAGAAAAAAACCAACCAAAAGAAAAAAGCCCAGATGGCCAGTGCATCTTTCTTTCCCTGAAAAACCAACCAAGTGTGGAGTTCTCAGGGAAACAAAGTTCCTACCTCAACCTAACCGGCCAGCGCCTCTGACTCAGGAGAAACAAAGGTAAATTTAAAATGTTTTTTTTTTAAAATGTTTATTCCAAAAAAAAAAACAAAAACAAAAAAAGAAATCCAAAAAGAGCCAGATGGCCAGTGCATCTTTCTTTCCCTGAAAAACCAACCAAGTGTGGAGTTCTCAGGGAAACAAAGTTCCTACCTCAACCTAACCGCCAGCGCCTCTGACTCAGGAGAAACAAAGGTAAATTTAAAATGTTTTTTAAAATGTTTATTCCAAAACAAAAAAAAAAGAAAAGAAATCCAAAAGAGCCAGATGGCCAGTGCATCTTTCTTTCCCTGAAAAACCAACCAAGTGTGGAGTTCTCAGGGAAACAAAGTTCCTACCTCAACCTAACCGCCAGCGCCTCTGACTCAGGAGAAACAAAGGTAAATTTAAAATGTTTTTTTAAAATGTTTATTCCAAAACAAAAAAAACAAAAAAAGAAATCCAAAAAGAGCCAGATGGCCAGTGCATCTTTCTTTCCCTGAAAAACCAACCAAGTGTGGAGTTCTCAGGAAACAAAGTTCCTACCTCAACCTAACCGCCAGCGCCTCTGACTCAGGAGAAACAAAGGTAAATTTAAAATGTTTTTTTTTAAAATGTTTATTCCAAAACAAAAAAACAAAGAAAGAAATCCAAAAAGAGCCAGATGGCCAGTGCATCTTTCTTTCCCTGAAAAACCAACCAAGTGTGGAGTTCTCAGGAAACAAAGTTCCTACCTCAACCTAACCGCCAGCGCCTCTGACTCAGGAGAAACAAAGGTAAATTTAAAATGTTTTTTTAAATGTTTATTCCTCAAAACAAAAAAAAAAAAAAAAAGAAATCCAAAAAGAGCCAGATGGCCAGTGCATCTTTCTTTCCCTGAAAAACCAACCAAGTGTGGAGTTCTCAGGGAAACAAAGTTCCTACCTCAACCTAACCGCCAGCGCCTCTGACTCAGGAGAAACAAAGGTAAATTTAAAATGTTTTTTTTAAAATGTTTATTCCAAAAAAAAAAAAAAAAAAAGAAAGAAATCCAAAAAGAGCCAGATGGCCAGTGCATCTTTCTTTCCCTGAAAAACCAACCAAGTGTGGAGTTCTCAGGGAAACAAAGTTCCTACCTCAACCTAACCGCCAGCGCCTCTGACTCAGGAGAAACAAAGGTAAATTTAAAATGTTTTTTTTTTAAAATGTTTATTCAAAAACAAAAAACAAAAAAAGAAATCCAAAAAGAGCCAGATGGCCAGTGCATCTTTCTTTCCTGAAAAACCAACCAAGTGTGGAGTTCTCAGGGAAACAAAGTTCCTACCTCAACCTAACCGCCAGCGCCTCTGACTCAGGAGAAACAAAGGTAAATTTAAAATGTTTTTTAAAATGTTTATTCCAAAACAAAAAAAAACAAAGAAAGAAATCCAAAAAGAGCCAGATGGCCAGTGCATCTTTCTTTCCCTGAAAAACCAACCAAGTGTGGAGTTCTCAGGGAAACAAAGTTCCTACCTCAACCTAACCGGCCAGCGCCTCTGACTCAGGAGAAACAAAGGTAAATTTAAAATGTTTTTTAAAATGTTTATTCCAAAACAAAAAAAAAAAAAAAAAAATCCAAAAAGAGCCAGATGGCCAGTGCATCTTTCTTTCCCTGAAAAACCAACCAAGTGTGGAGTTCTCAGGGAAACAAAGTTCCTACCTCAACCCTAACCGCCAGCGCCTCTGACTCAGGAGAAACAAAGGTAAATTTAAAATGTTTTTTTTAAAATGTTTATTCCAAAACAAAAAAAAACAAAGAAAGAAATCCAAAAAGAGCCAGATGGCCAGTGCATCTTTCTTTCCCTGAAAAACCAACCAAGTGTGGAGTTCTCAGGGAAACAAAGTTCCTACCTCAACCTAACCGGCCAGCGCCTCTGACTCAGGAGAAACAAAGGTAAATTTAAAATGTTTTTTTAAAATGTTTATTCCAAAACAAAAAAAAAAAAAAAAAAAAATCCAAAAAGAGCCAGATGGCCAGTGCATCTTTCTTTCCCTGAAAAACCAACCAAGTGTGGAGTTCTCAGGGAAACAAAGTTCCTACCTCAACCTAACCGCCAGCGCCTCTGACTCAGGAGAAACAAAGGTAAATTTAAAATGTTTTTTTGTTTATTTATTCCAAAACAAAAAAAAAAAACAAAGAAAGAAATCCAAAAAAGAGCCAGATGGCCAGTGCATCTTTCTTTCCCTGAAAAACCAACCAAGTGTGGAGTTCTCAGGGAAACAAAGTTCCTACCTCAACCTAACCGCCAGCGCCTCTGACTCAGGAGAAACAAAGGTAAATTTAAAATGTTTTTTAAAATGTTTATTCCAAAACAAAAAAAACAAGGTAAAAGAAAATGAAAATCCAAAAAAAAAACAAAGAGATGGCCAGATGGCCAGTGCATCTTTCTTTCCCTGAAAAACCAACCAAGTGTGGAGTTCTCAGGGAAACAAAGTTCCTACCTCAACCCTAACCGCCAGCGCCTCTGACTCAGGAGAAACAAAGGTAAATTTAAAATGTTTTTTTAAAATGTTTATTCCAAAACAAAAAAAACAAAGAAAGAAATCCAAAAAGAGCCAGATGGCCAGTGCATCTTTCTTTCCCTGAAAAACCAACCAAGTGTGGAGTTCTCAGGGAAACAAAGTTCCTACCTCAACCTAACCGGCCAGCGCCTCTGACTCAGGAGAAACAAAGGTAAATTTAAAATGTTTTTTTAAAATGTTTATTCCAAAACAAAAAAAAACAAAGAAATCCAAAAAGAGCCAGATGGCCAGTGCATCTTTCTTTCCCTGAAAAACCAACCAAGTGTGGAGTTCTCAGGGAAACAAAGTTCCTACCTCAACCTAACCGCCAGCGCCTCTGACTCAGGAGAAACAAAGGTAAATTTAAAATGTTTTTTAAAATGTTTATTCCAAAACAAAAAAAAAAAAAAGAAAGAAATCCAAAAAGAGCCAGATGGCCAGTGCATCTTTCTTTCCCTGAAAAACCAACCAAGTGTGGAGTTCTCAGGGAAACAAAGTTCCTACCTCAACCTAACCGGCCAGCGCCTCTGACTCAGGAGAAACAAAGGTAAATTTAAAATGTTTTTTTTCCCTGAAAATGTTTATTCCAAAACAAAAAAAAAAAAAAGAAAGAAATCCAAAAGAGCCAGATGGCCAGTGCATCTTTCTTTCCCTGAAAAACCAACCAAGTGTGGAGTTCTCAGGGAAACAAAGTTCCTACCTCAACCTAACCGGCCAGCGCCTCTGACTCAGGAGAAACAAAGGTAAATTTAAAATGTTTTTTTAAAATGTTTATTCCAAAACAAAAAAAACAAAAGAAAAAAAATCAAAAGAGCCAGATGGCCAGATGCATCTTTCTTTCCCTGAAAAACCAACCAAGTGTGGAGTTCTCAGGGAAACAAAGTTCCTACCTCAACCTAACCGCCAGCGCCTCTGACTCAGGAGAAACAAAGGTAAATTTAAAATGTTTTTTTTAAAATGTTTATTCAAAACAAAAAAAAAAAAAGAAAGAAATCCAAAAGAGCCAGATGGCCAGTGCATCTTTCTTTCCCTGAAAAACCAACCAAGTGTGGAGTTCTCAGGGAAACAAAGTTCCTACCTCAACCTAACCGGCCAGCGCCTCTGACTCAGGAGAAACAAAGGTAAATTTAAAATGTTTTTTTTAAAATGTTTATTCCAAAACAAAAAAAAAACAAAGAAAAGAAATCCAAAAAGAGCCAGATGGCCAGTGCATCTTTCTTTCCCTGAAAAACCAACCAAGTGTGGAGTTCTCAGGGAAACAAAGTTCCTACCTCAACCTAACCGCCAGCGCCTCTGACTCAGGAGAAACAAAGGTAAATTTAAAATGTTTTTTTAAAATGTTTATTCAAAACAAAAAAAAACAAAGAAAGAAATCCAAAAAGAGCCAGATGGCCAGTGCATCTTTCTTTCCCTGAAAAACCAACCAAGTGTGGAGTTCTCAGGAAACAAAGTTCCTACCTCAACCCTAACCGCCAGCGCCTCTGACTCAGGAGAAACAAAGGTAAATTTAAAATGTTTTTTAAAATGTTTATTCCAAAACAAAAAAAACAAAAAAGAAAGAAAGAAATCCAAAAAGAGCCAGATGGCCAGTGCATCTTTCTTTCCCTGAAAAACCAACCAAGTGTGGAGTTCTCAGGGAAACAAAGTTCCTACCTCAACCTAACCGGCCAGCGCCTCTGACTCAGGAGAAACAAAGGTAAATTTAAAATGTTTTTTTAAAATGTTTATTCCAAAACAAAAAAAAAAAAAACAAAGAAAGAAATCAAAAAGAGCCAGATGGCCAGTGCATCTTTCTTTCCCTGAAAAACCAACCAAGTGTGGAGTTCTCAGGGAAACAAAGTTCCTACCTCAACCTAACCGGCCAGCGCCTCTGACTCAGGAGAAACAAAGGTAAATTTAAAATGTTTTTTTAAAATGTTTATTCCAAAACAAAAAAAACAAAGAAAGAAATCCAAAAAGAGCCAGATGGCCAGTGCATCTTTCTTTCCCTGAAAAACCAACCAAGTGTGGAGTTCTCAGGGAAACAAAGTTCCTACCTCAACCTAACCGGCCAGCGCCTCTGACTCAGGAGAAACAAAGGTAAATTTAAAATGTTTTTTTAAATGTTTATTCCAAAACAAAAAAAACAAAGAAAGAAATCCAAAAAGAGCCAGATGGCCAGTGCATCTTTCTTTCCCTGAAAAACCAACCAAGTGTGGAGTTCTCAGGGAAACAAAGTTCCTACCTCAACCTAACCGCCAGCGCCTCTGACTCAGGAGAAACAAAGGTAAATTTAAAATGTTTTTTTTTAAAATGTTTATTCCAAAAAAAAAAAAAAAAAAACAAAAAGAAATCCAAAAAGAGCCAGATGGCCAGTGCATCTTTCTTTCCCTGAAAAACCAACCAAGTGTGGAGTTCTCAGGGAAACAAAGTTCCTACCTCAACCTAACCGCCAGCGCCTCTGACTCAGGAGAAACAAAGGTAAATTTAAAATGTTTTTTTTTAAAATGTTTATTCCAAAACAAAAAAAAACAAAGAAAGAAATCAAAAAGAGCCAGATGGCCAGTGCATCTTTCTTTCAAGCTGGCTAATCAGGCCCGAGAGAGACTCCCTTTCTCAGAGGAATCCATTTAACTACAGCATTTTCTCTACTTAAATTTCAGTGAATCCATTACCATCCTTAGATAATTCCAGTGCATCCGTTCATTTTCTTTTGTCGCTGTGTGCTTTGTCTAAGCTGCTCTTTTTGTTTTCACTGTTACTTGTTTAAGTTTAGCTGTTTTTCTAGGTCTGTTTAGGGTTTGTTGTTTTTGTGTGACAGCCTCCATTTTTCCTGATCCTCCTGATTTTTTTTCCAAACAACTGTTCACCATTCAACTCAACACTACTGGACAGTCTCAACAATTTCACCGTACTCAATGTTTTCAACCTTCTATAATCACCATCATTTCGGGACACTTTGCTGGACTACCTTATTTGTGGGTGAGATCATTTCTTTTTGTTTGGATTGTTTCTACTTTAATTTGATACTTTGTTTCCTGTATTTTTTTTATTATTTTGTTACTTTGTATGGATTTCAATTACCCTGCTATTACTGGACTTGTTGGCCTACCTGCCATTCTCCCACCATCTTTTGTCTATCTGTGTGTGTTGTGTTTGTGAGTGTGGGTTTATTGGAGACCCTCCGGACACTACATTAATTTCTGTTTGGTGATACTGTTTAGCCTTCTGTTTGTCCCTACATACTTATCTGTACCATCTTATTTCTTACCTGTTACCTGCAATTATTTGAATTCCTTTCTTATTATTCATTTCATTCATTTGTTCATTTTTCATTTGTTGACTTTATTGTTCACAATAATAAACTGATTGTTCTTGAAATTGACACCTCTGGACGTCCCTGCTTTTGCTGTCTGTCACTCTTGCTGACTTATTTAGCTATAGGAATAGGGCCAGTAGTCTCTCCTTAGGGAGGACAGTGCAACTGCTTCTCAGTTGTGCAGAGTGATCGTTACAGAATTGGTGGCCCGTACAGGGGACCCTTTGTGTCATTAAATTCATTTCTAAATTCATCAGTTTAAATTGTTGGGAACTTAATGTCAGAAATGGAAGATCGACCTGACTTAAGCTAAACTTCTCTGAGATTGGAGATAGACCCCATGTGACTATCAGAACCTATCGCAGAGAGAACCACCCGCATTAGTGACCTGTACATTACACAGGAAGGGCAGATCTTTCTGGAGCGATGATGATGAAGGGAACCTTACTGACAGTGTTGTGATAGGGCAATTAACTGAGTACTGTTCCCATCTCACTGACCGTGTTGAGCAACTGGAAACACAGCTGTCTGAGTTACAGGAGAGCAGCATTAATCGTGAACAGGTCCTGCGAGGTTACATCGAAGGACGCTTCGCAGATATGGAGAATCGAAGGCAAGAGGCCCTTGACGAAATGGATCTGGAAGTGGTGAAGTGCCTGAAACGCCGCGATGTGCTGTGGGGAGAAGAGCTGAAGAAACTCTTCAAAAAGACCAGCACCCCTCGTCTACCACTTTCTCTGTCTCCTCCTCTAGAAAGCAGTCTGCACCACAACAATTCTCCTTTGGACGGTGGGTCTGCTGATTACCATGGCTCCAAAAATGAAGGAAGTCTTTCCCAACAAAGCTGCCCATTAAAATCAACTTCCCAGAGTTTGGCGGGGAGGCCAGCAGCGATGCCATTGACTTCCTGGACAAATGTGATGAATTCCTAGCGCCACGACCCATGACACCCCTCAGATCATGGCAACCATGTCCAGTGTGCTGAAAGGCTCAGCAAAGAGCTGGTGGTTTGCAGAGCGCAAGGGAATCCAGTCCTGGGAACAGTTCAAGACTGTCTTCCGTCAAGCCTTTCTGCCGTCTGACTACCAGACCCGAAGTGGAAGACCGACTTCGCTCCAGATTCCAACTTCCTGACGAAATAATCCTTGACTTTTGCCTATGACTACTGTGCCCTATGTCTGCGCTGGAAGCCAGACTTGGAGAGACTGAGTTGGTTTTATCGCATTCTAAACAGCTGTAATCCCAAACTGGCAAGCTGTCTTAGGGGAACAGTGAAGACAGTGGCAGAACTGGTGCGCATCGAACCCAGGTGGAGAGAGACAATGCTGCCCAGCGGGAATACTGGGTCAAGTCAAACTCCAGCAAAGCCGTTCAGGACAAGAAGAGCCATAAAGGAGCTATGAAAGAAGCGGCAGAGGTCAGCATGGTAAGAAGCCAGGAGAAGAAAAAATATAGTTCCTGCTGCAAGCCTGACTCTGCTGATCGTGGATGTGGGCGTTCGAGGCTCCAAGGGCCTGCAGTCCTGGACACTGGGAGCACCTTCACTCTGATGAGAGAGAGTCTCTGGAGGAAGATAGCTCATTCAGGGGAAGAGCTGGAGTCTGCACAGGACCAGTATTTCATGCTGGCGGATGGACAGTCACACCAGGCCAAAGGTCAAGTTCGCCTCACTTACCTTCTCCATGGAGAGATCTGGTTTCTAGGCACATATATCCTACAGGATCATCACCTGACGTTTCCCCTGGTTCTAGGCTTGGATTTCTTGGAGAAAACTCATACCCAGATTGACATTGTCAATAGGCAGTATGGTGTCAAACACCAGAAGGATTTCTCCTACCATCCTTTTTTTGCCACGGTATGAGGGGGAAGCTTCCTGGGACAGGTCCTTATCAGTGTCAGCCTCTACTTCCATACATCTTGCCAGCCACCTACCACCTCTGATCCAAAGCCATGCCACCGGCGAAGGTGACCATGACCATCACTTCAGCTGAACCATCTCCTGTCGAGCAACAACTCCAGAACCTCCAGCAAAAGTGGTCTTCAGTCTGCACTGATAAGTTGGGAATGACCACCGTTACCCGTCCTCCATCTCCACTGAGGGCCGAAGTCCCTGTTCGAGGTCGACTGTATAGAGCGTCTCCACTGAAAAAAAGGCTTTAATCAAGGAACACATCCAAGACATGCTTCTGGACGGAGTTATAGAACCATCTAACTCCCCATGGTCCTCTCAGTGGTGCTCACAGAGAAGAAAGATGGTGGTTACAGGTTCTGTGGGACTACAGAAAGCTGAATGCAAAGACTGTCTTTTGATGCATATCCATGCCCCTCATTCATGACATCCTGGAGTCCCTGAGTGGTGCTGCGGTATTCAGTTCCCTTGATCTACGCTCAGGTTACTGGCAAGTGGCGATGGACTCAGCAAGTAGAGCAAAGACTACGTTTACTACACCCTTTGGTTTTTATCAATTTAATGTAATGCCATTTGGGTTAAAAATGCTGCAGCCACTTTTCAACGGCTGATGGAAGAGTGTTAGGAGACCTCCGAGGGAAGATCTGTTTCATCTACATAGATGACATCATTGTCTATTCAGCAAACTCAGCGCCAGCATCTTCAAGACCTCGAAGCTGTCTTCCACAAACTTCATCTGGCCCGTCTTACACTCAATCTCAAAAAATGCCACTTCTTTAAACACACTCTCCATTTCCTTGGTCATGTGGTTTCAGGTGAGGTGTAGCTGCTGATCCCCACAAGCTCCAAGCCATCCAGGAATATCCCATTCCTACCAACTTGAAGGAGGTTCAGCGGTTCCTAGGTTTTGGCAGGTGGTACCACAAGTACATCCCCAGGTTTGCGGATATGCTGCCCCACTTAACAACTTGAAAAAGAAAGATGTCCCCTGAAATGGACAGGAGAGTGCCAGAAGAGTTTCAAACTCCTCCAAGAAGCTTTTGATCAGTCCTCCAGTCCTCGCTCACCCGGACATCAACAAGACGTTCAGAGTCTTTACTGATGCCAGCGATATAGGACTTGGAGCGGTTCTGACTCAGCTAGAAGGAGATGATGAAAGGTAATAGCCTCGCCTCCAAATTACTGAACTCTGCGAAAAAACTACTCCACATCCGAAAAGGAGTGTCTCGCTGTCGTGTGGGCAGTAGGAAAATGGCGGCATTATCTGGAGGGATGGAGTTTGAGGTTGTCACTGACCACGCTGCACTCTCCTGGGCATTCAATAACCCAAAAACCTCTTCCAGACTGACCGCTGGACTCTTCGCCTACAACAATTCACTTTACCGTTATTTACAGGAAAGGTAGTCTGAATCTTGTACCTGATGCACTCTCCAGAGCTCCACTTGTACCACCTTCAACTCCTTCTGCATCAGTGTGTGCTAGCAATGCCCCTGCGTAGTAGCATGGATCTTCCCACCACCATGGACCAGATTGCGGCCGCTCAGTCCAAAGACCCAGCTATCTCTGACATCATCAATGACATTGCTTCCAATACTGCCAATGATAACCGCATCTCCTTCATCCAACAGCAGGGACTTGTGTATCGCCGGGTGCCCATTCCTAAACAAGGATTCCGATACCAGCTGGTAATTCCCGGAACAGCTGGCGGATTCCTTCCTCCACCACTACCATGACAACCCTTTGGGAGGTCACCTGGGCAGGATGAAGACCCTGTTGCGCATGCTGGAGGTTGCATGGTGGCCCTCCATCCGTAAAGATACATGGCACCACATAAAGGAGTGTCAAACCTGCCAGAAGTACAAACCATCCAACACCAAACCTGCAGGTCAACTCCAGTCCACTACTGTGAAGGAGCCGGAGAGATGCTGGGTCTGGACCTAATGGGACCTTTCCCAAGAAGTAAAAAAAGGTAACACTTACATCCTGGTCATTGTTGATTACTTCAAAGTGGGTTGAGCTGTTTCCATTGCGGGACAGTAAGACCACCAAAATTGTGAACATTTTGACGCAGGAAATATTCACTCGATGGGGAACACCGCAACACATTCTTTCAGACCGTGGACCTCAGTTCACGAGCCAGCTACTACAGAGGTGTGCAAGACCTGGGGGAGTAGTACAAAACTCACCACCAGTTACCACCCACAGACCAACCTGACAGAAACGCGTGAACCGCGCCTTAAAGACCATGGTTGCATCTTTTGTCGGGAAAAACCATCAGCTGTGGGATCAGTGGCTACCCAAGTTTCGTTTACCCTCAACACCGCCAAACATGAAACCACAGGCTTCTCTCTGCAGTACTAGCGGCTCGGAAGGACCATCAGAGGCCCATTGGACCGATTAATCGCTGTTGCTCCTGCTCCATCCACCGATCCCTACCAACTGCTAGATCGCCAGCAGCAGATTGCCGAAGAGGTGAGGGATCACGTTGCCAAAGCTCAGAAACAGCAAGCTCGGAATTACAATGCCCGGAGAGCACACTGTCAGTATGAAGAAGGTGAGTTAGTCTGGATAAGATCTCACCCCCTTATCTGATGCCTCGGGAAAGTTTTTCATAAAAACTTGCCCCTAATGGTTTAGGCCAGCTCTTGTAACCAAGAGACTTGGACCCAACAACTATAAAGTCAAGTGGGGAGCCAGATTATGTCAAAGAGGATACCGTCAATATTGTTAATTTAAAACGCGCTACTATGGCGTTCGTCCCTTGCACCTCCAGTGTGGGGAATATGTAGCAATTCCCATTACTACATAATGTGGGTGTAAGTCTCACCCACCTGTCCCTTTAATTAGGGTCAGTAGCCTGGCCAGGTCAAACTTCATTTCCCATAGTTCCTTGCAACCACCCTCTGTTCATCCTCTCTCCCCATTGGCTCATTCAGATTTCCACCCCTCCAATCTCAGAGCTTCTTAGTAGCCAGCACTTGTATTAAAGCTGGCTAATCAGGCCTGAGAGAGACTCCCTTTCTCAGAGGAATCCATTTAACTACAGCATTTTCTCTACTTAAATTTCAGTGAATCCATTACCATCCTTAGATAATTCCAGTGCATCCGTTCATTTTTTTCTTTTGTCGCTGTGCTTTGTCTAAGCTGCTCTTTTTGTTTCACTGTTACTTGTTTAAGTTTAGCTGTTTTCTAGGTCTGTTTAGTGTTTGTTGTTTTATGTGTGACAGCCTCCATTTTTTTCCTGATCCTCCTGATTTTTCCAAACAACTGTTCACCATTCAACTCAACACTACTGGACAGTCTCAACAATTTCAACGTACTCAATGTTTTCAACCTTCTACAATCACCATCATTTCGGGACACTTTGCTGGACTGCCTTATTTGTGGGTGAGATCATTTCTTTTTGTTTGGATTGTTTCTTTTAATTTGATACTTTGTTTCCTGTATTTTTTGTTATTTTGTTACTTTGTATGGATTTCAATTACCTCACTATTACTGGGCTTGTTGGGCCTACCTGCCATTCTCCTGCACCATCTTTTGTCTATCTGTGTGTGTTGTGTTTGTGAGTGTGGGTTTATTGGAGACCCTCCGGACACTACATTAATTTCTGTTTGGTGATACTGTTTAGCCTTCTGTTTGTCCCTACATACTTATCTGTACCATCTTATTTCTTACCTGTTACCTGCAATTATTTGAATTCCTTTCTTTATTATTCATTTCATTCATTTGTTCATTTTTCATTTGTTGACTTTATTGTTCACAATAATAAACTGATTGTTCTTGAAATTGACACCTCTGACGTCCCTGCTTTTGCTGTCTGTCACTCTTGCTGACTTATTTAGCTATAGGAATAGGGCCAGTAGTCTCTCCTTAGGGAGGACAGTGCAAACTGCTTCTCAGTTGTGCAGAGTGATCGATTACAATAATAATAATAATAATAATAATAATAATAATAATAATAATAATAATAATAATAATAACAACACAGTAGAGTCTTTAGAAACCCCAGATGTCTTTAAACATTGCTTGTTACAAATTTAAAACAATTTACGGTAATTTTTACGGTAAAAGTGTTGAAGTTTGACTGTTACATAAAAAAAACACTGTTTAAAATCAGATAGGGGTTGCTGTATAAAAAAGGCAAAGGGAATGTATTGTGATGTATATGAAAAAAAATGATTCTATCTTTTGCATCTTAAATGTAAGTTGATCACATGAATATAGGTACAATTTTCAAAGAAAAATGAAAACATGGATCACTTTATTATATATTTAATTATATTTTACAAATATGTTTTCAGTTAAATACATAGAGCCAGATTCTTGAAGCTAATTACTCCAAATCATCAAAAGCACATTTTTTCTGAAAGGAAAAAGTACCAATTACACTCTATAATGAATAATAACCAATGAATGTTTTTCCTCAAAAGTCTATCGTGTATTTCTGTTTTGGTACATTTTATTTGGTGCATGTTTTCTTTTGGAAAAAATGCACTTATGACAATTTAGAGTAAATAGTTCTGAGAATCTGGCCCAAATTAGTAGAGCCTGAGGTATCCCATATAATAATTATAGCTAAACTGGCTGATGTTGGAATAGGGCAATTTGCAGAGGAATGCATTAGCTAGTTGTACAAAAATCAAATCTGAAGGGACTAATGTTAAAGTAAGACTCTTAATACTTTTAGTTGCTATTGGGCTGCTGTGGGTTGGGTCTCTAGGAAAAACAAGTGGGAGGTTTGGATTGGGGTTTGTGCTTGCTGTGGCTTAGAAGCTTGGTTCAAGGTTAGGAAGGTATACTAGAGCAAGGTGGAGTGCTTGGGAGAGCTGGCTGTACTGTAGACTGTAGCACTGTGTTGCAGAACTGGCTGGCTGACATCTACATTGATTAACTTAAATAGCACATATCCTTGTATGTTATTTAAGTTGAATTAACTGCTCTGTCTAGGCGGGCCAGAGAATAGCTGATACCGGATTGCCATTCTGTCTGCTTTATGTAAGCCCAATTTATCTCGCATTATTCAGTTGTTTCCTATTTCATATCTGCGGCACAGTATATTAGATTTTCTTCAGATCTTGAGGAGCTGTTCTTTCAGCACCAAGAAACGGAGCATGGGAAAGTGATGACTAGTATTGTTTTGAAAAAATAGGAAAACTGCTTGTGACAGGGGAGATCTGTTCTGGCTATCTCGGTATGCATGATCCTGGGGAGGGGCGGAGCCTGTAGGACCCACCTGCCAATCATGGCGAAGACACAGAGGGCTGGGTGAGGTGTGTCGTGGATCTCTCTGAGTGGCAAGGAGGCGGTCTTGGGGGCGGTCGATCAATAAAAATGACATTCTATTATTCTTTCAGTCTTGCCCTTCCAGGATACAGTACAGTGGGAGATCGGCTCGAGAACTGGAGTAATTAAAGAATGACAGTGTCCTGATATGGCAGGAAATGGCAGTGAGGAAAAGGGCAGGGCAAGCACGGCTGAAGACAGCAGCCAGTTTGTAATTTTACATACCCATACTGGATCTGATACAGTCCTTAGGGCGTTATACATTTAGTTTAGGGGAAGTCGGCCACCGTGTTAAAGTGTACTGAGGGTATAATACAAGCGTCATTCAATTTGCACCTCGCCAGACTAAGCGTAGGCTGCAAGACTCTGCTGGAAGAGGAACTGTCCTTTTCAGCAATTTTATTAAAAGTGTATTTTTTATTATTTTATTCTGTTATTTATGTACATAAATGTGTATACAGAACTCAGGGTGATACCATTGCTGGTAGCAACCCTGAGTAGATCCCCTGGTGACACCCTACAGGGTATAAATAAATCCTGTGCACCTGCCACGGCATTTCAAAGACACTTTCTGACTCTGGTGTGTTCAATGAATCACCCACACCCTCCCACATGGTTTTAGAAGTGGGATTCATGGGCTAAAACATGGCATCGGGGAGCAGAGTAGATGCCGCCCAGTTCACAGCGATTATGGACCTCCTCGCCAATCTTTGATGGCTGCCAGGCAGGAGGTACAAAGGCTGCTGGTCCAGACTGGAGACTACAGCGGCCAACTAGCATGGCCGGTGGGGACCCGTCCAGAAGCCTATGTAGATGTGTTTGAGGCTATGGCCCCAGGCCCAGTGGGCTAGCTACTTCCTGATACAGTTAACAGGAAGCACAGGCTGCAGAGAGAGAACTTTCTCCGCGTGCAATGATGGTTACCCCCACACTTAAGGCCCTAATAGAAGAAGGTTTGTCTCACGGGGCATAAACAAGTAACGGGATGGGTTAATATAAGAGTGCATTCATGGGGATATGCATACCTATCCGAAGGATACAGTAAATATTGGTTGGCTGCTGTGACTGCCCCGCTCCCTCCATTGTCTAAGAAGATGGAAGTAATTGGAGATATCTTCCCCTTGCAACCCAGTTTGGTTTGCCATAGATTTAAGTCCTGAAAAACAAAACGGGAATGCCGGACTGCTAAGAATGAGGGTTGACAATGGAGGAATCCGATCGGTTTCAGGTAGGGACAGTTGGTGAAAGTTCTGGGGAGGCAGAGGGCCAGCATAGGAGCCTGGTCGTTCTGCCTCACTCGGACTGACCTGACCCGAGTTGGAAGCCACAGGAGCTGATCTTTTTAGTTCGCTCCTGTGACTTTGAGGCAAGGACATGATGTTAAATAAAGATCTAAGTTATGTTCATATATTTTTTTAATTATGTCTCAATCCTAAAAATTATTGATGATGCAAAACATTTGGCCATAGCTGCATAAACCCTTATTTACTAATCCGATATGTGGAATTCAGTGTCAGATAAATATATAAAAATCCCTCTACAAAAAGAAAGACATTTTTATAACATCAAACATATTTAAGTAAAAATGATTATATATATCTTTGTGCACATTTCAAACTGGCAGATCATACTTGCATTTAAGCAGCCGACACTGCTGCATAGGCACAAAAAGTGTAATTAGTGATAATGGACCATTAGTTGTTTATAGTATTATTATTTATTATTATTTATTTCTTCATGAATGCCCTTACCCAGGGCGACTTACAAGATAAAAGTATATTAATTGAAATTGTATTGCGTTAAACTGAAAACTGTATCAAAGGTACATCATTAAAACATGTATTTTAAATATAGGGCCTATATATACAGGCGTGCTCAAATTTGTTGGTACCCCTCCATAAAAACGAAGAATGCACAATTTTCTCTGAAATAACTTGAAACTGACAAAGTAATTATCATCCACCATTGTTTCCATATTTAATAGAAATCAGACTTTGCTTTTGATTTTTATTCAACATAATATTGTAAATAAGAAAACAAATGAAAATGGCATGGACAAAATGATGGGACCGCTAACCTAATATTTTGTTGCACAACCTTTAGAGGCAATCACTGCAATCAAAACGTTTTCTGTAGCTCTCAATGAGACTTCTGCACCTGTTAACAGGTAGTTTGGCCCACTCTTCCTGAGCAAACTGCTCCAGCTGTTTCAGGTTTGATGGGTGCCTTCTCCAGACTGCAAGTTTCAGCTCTTTCCATAGATGTTCGATGGGATTCAGATCAGGACTCATAGAAGGCCACTTCAGAATAGTCAATGTTTGTTCTTATCCATTCTTGGGTGCTTTTAGCTGTGTGTTTTGGGTCATTATCCTGTTGGAGGACCCATGACCTGCGACTGAGACAGAGCTTTCTGACACTGGGCAGTCGTTTCGCTCCAGAATGCCTTGATAGTCTTGATTTCATTTGTGCCCTGCACAGATTCAAGGCACCCTGTGCCAGAGCGCAGCAAAGCAGCCCAAAAACATAACCGAGCCTCCTCCATGTTTCACTGTAGGTATGGTGTTCTTTTCTTTGAAAGCTTCATTTTTTCGTCTGTGAACATAGAGCTGATGTGACTTGCCAAAAGCTCCAGTTTTGACTCATCTGTCCAAAGGACATTCTCCCAGAATTGTGGCTTGTCAATATGCATTTTAGCAAATTCCAGTCTGGCTTTTTTATGTTTTTCTTTCAAAAGTAGAGTCCTCCTGGGTCTTCTTCCATGGAGCCCACTTTAAGCTCAAAAAGCGTAATGATGGTGCGATCAGAAACTGGATACCTTCACCTTGGAGTTCAGCTTGTATCTCTTTGGCAGTTATCCTTGGTTCTTTTTTCTACCATTTGCACTATCCTTCTGTTCAATCTGGGGTCGATTTTCCTCTTCGCGCTACCAGGAAGGTTGGCTACAGTTCCATGGACCTTAAACTTCTTAATAATATTTGCAACTGTTGTCACAGGAACATCAAGCTGCTTGGAGGTGGTCTTGTAGCCTTTACCTTTACCATGCTTGTCTATTATTTTCTTTCTGATCTCCTCAGACAACTCTCTCCTTTGCTTTCTCTGGTCCATGTTCAGTGTGGTGCACACAATGATACCAAACAGCACAGTGACTACTTTTCTCCATTTAAATAGGCTGAATGACTGATTACAAGATTGGAGACATGTGTGATATAATTAAAAAAACTAATTAGTTTGAAATATCACTATAATCCAATTATTTATTATCTTTTCTAAAGGGTACCAACAAATGTGTCCAGGCCATTTTAGAATATCTTTTGTAGAATAAGCAATAATTCATCTCTTTTCACAGCTTCTTTGCTTTATTCTATGACATGCAAAGGCATGCAAGTATACATGATAAAATAGCTTTTAATTTCATCACTTTTCAGGAGGAATGAAGCATTATTTCAATGAGCTGTAAAGAGGTACCAACAAATTTGAGCACGTCTGTATATTGTCCAAGACTTTATTCTCAAAGATTTGACTGTGAGCATTGACAGACATAAGAAATGTATGGAATAAAGCTTTCAGATGTACTAGTGATTTCAGAGGAAAAATGCTGCTGTCGTTGCAAAACAATTTAAGCAGTAAATGCTTAGGACAAGCAAGCATACTAAAGTTAGTCTTATCCTTCACATAACTAAATTAATCCCTTGAACAGGATGATCACAAATCTGATTTGATGCGCTGCAATTGGGATCTTGTTTAGTCTGATTTAGCAGATGATCAACCTATGATGATTAACTTCTCACATTAGCAGGTACTAACTTTAGTCCAATCAAATACGCTGCAATTGACCCTTTGCGTTAAAATATTATTTTGTAAACATTGTAACAAACAAGTCGTAACACATAGTCACTAAGGTATTAGCTGATTAGAAAATATTGTGTTGTGTAATTTATAAAAATGATTGCTGAGTCTACTATGGTTATGTTGGGATGTGTTTTTTTTTTTTTTTTTTTTTTTTTTTTAAGTTTACTGTTTAGAAACATTTCAATACAAATTTTCCCTGGCTAAAATGTTTGTTTAAAATGTTTTGTTTTTTTCTTCTTTCGATTTAGTGTTGCTAACCTTACTTGCCATTTACCATATTTAAAGTGTTGTGCTGTTGTGCAATGTATGCAAGAAGGCATCCTGAATGATGTTATGAAGTAAAGAAATGTCTGCAGGACAACTTCAAAGCTTTTTGCTCCAGTGCAAAATGTATCCTCTTTCTAACTGCAAATAAACTCCAGCTAATTTTTTCAAAACTGTTTAAGAGTGAAAAAAAATATTCATTTAATTTCTCTTTTCCATGCCCTAATTGTCTCTTGCTAGATTTGCACCTTTAAACCTTTACAATTAATTTCCAGAAATCAGGAGCACATTTAACTCTGGACAAAAGCTTTGAAAAACAACCTCCTTACTATATTAGTTCAATTAATTTCACAATTTACAGGTTTATCGACGGTTTAATTAAGAATTGCTGTTGGAATAATAGCAATCAATTACAACTTTCTTTAAAAGCAGACACTTCTGATCTCTCAGATAATCTGTATAAGCCCCATGCATTTATGTATTTTATAGCTGTATTGAAAAAGATCTTGACACATTAAGTCGGACTAACTTGTCACATAAAGTTGAAGAATCCTGTCTAAAGCATCGTGAATACGTCAGCCATCTTGCATTGTCCATGGACAGACAGAAACAGTGAATATATAACAATAACCACAAATTTTCAATAGAATACTCTCAACATCTACAGGGATTGTGTTTAGTGCTGTTCGCCACAGTTGTTCACAATGTGAGGAGGGCATCCAAGGCTATCACTTCCCTTGTCTTAACTGTGCACTTCCCTTGTCTTAACTGTACACATTTTCTCTTCCTTGTCTGTTTAGGCCACCAAAGTGTGTGTTTGTATTATTTGCTGAGAATGCCACAACCTTATCTTCGATGTTATATTTATTCATGATATTTATTATCTAAGGTGCAATACATTCTGCTGTCTCTCCCTTATGTTAGACAAAATCCAAGAGTTTAATTTGCACACATGACCTTCCTTCCGTGATTCAATTGACAGTGACACACATTCAACATCTTTCAGGTCATCAGTTAATTCATCATTTGCCCACGGAGCCAAAACATTTGCAATTATTGCTTCTCATTTTTGTCTGATATGAACATTTTGGGTTGCTGAATGTTTTATTTAAATTGATAGTGCAGTCTAACGCTATAATACGCATAAGTTCCTTCTTGTACAGCAAGGTCATACTCAGTTTATGTTGGCTCAACTTTGTGAACAAAATCAGTAACAGAACTTGAACTAGCACATGCTGTGAGAGCACCTTCATGTTTAGCAGTATCTTCGTGTTCTTTTATAGATGTCCTGCCTCCACTAGAAATGGAAAACACAGACTGGCATATTGAACATAATACAAATGTTTATTTTCCTGTTGCTCATAAATATGGAAAATCCTTGTGAAGCTGGTCATTAAAGCAACATTTACACTTCTTCGACAATGCAATTTCACTTTCAACCTTTGAAACTCGTAATAGTGCAACAACACCACCACTTTTAAAAATGGCACTAGTGTGCTATCATCACAAAATTATAGCTTAATAAACCTATTAGAAATCATTAAATCTAAATAAAACAGACAAAACATGATATTAATGTGTTTAACCACTTCAACACCAGGCGTGCGCACGTACATCAAATGAAAACCACTTACAGTATCATGCCATACGCATTATGTCAAGTGTCCCATTCTATTCTATGATCTGTTTCTCAGTCTAGCGTTTCAGGTTTCATTCTCTAAGGCAGTGCTAGTACTGTGGAATGTGCAATGAAAGTCGGGGAGGGTGACATTTGTATCAATTGCGTGTCATATAGTGATTCCAATCTACCTGTGGGCATTTAGAAGACTGAGATATATTGTGGGACGCCATTCAAGTTTACAAGTGTGTATATATATATACAGTATATATATATATATATATATATATATATATATATATATATATATATATATATATATATATATATATATATATATATATATATATATATATATATATATACAGTATATATATATTAGTGTTTTAAGTTATTATTTTTTGTTTTATTATTAGTTTTACTTGTTTAGTTGTAGTTTATATAGTTTTTAGCGAAAGCTAAACATGGCAATGTCGTTGTCTTTCTATAATGAGCAACAGGAGTGAAGATGGTTCGGAGGATTTCGATACCAGCGACAGTGATGTTGACTTATCACTCATCGATGATGATGAAAAGGATGTGGAGCCAAGAACAGTACAAACTGTACAAACAAAAAGAGCATGCAACTACTTTACAGGTAAGCCAGCTGCAATCGGGAAGCTGTTTGGTTTGAAATGGCTGTGCTGTGACGAAATACTATCAAATCACAGCACTGGGTACAAGGCAATAAAGCAGGCATCTGCGGCAGCCAGATCCATCACAATGCCCTGCAGCTGTGTAGCTGTGTAACGCATTTGTGACTATCCCTCCAACACAAGGGAAGCAGAGACCCAAAAAAGGTGCAGGGGTCTGCTCTGAAAAATGAAAACAAAAGACACAAGAAAAAATGTGCAGTGGTTGCTCTATATTGAACATGGGGTATGTTGTACAAAGCATAAAAAGGGTAAAGGGTTAATGAAAAAAAAAACAGTTTAGGTCATTTATTTGTGTTTTATTCATCATGTGTTAACATTTTATAGCAATTACAGGTTTGAAAACATTATTATTATTATTTTCAAAATCTGGTACCCTGGGAAGGGTTTCATTTTACATCTGAAGTGAAGTAGTTAATCTATGTTTATAGAACATATTGTGGTTTAAACATTTAGAATCCTTTTGTCACATTGAGTGCACGATCTACACTCTCAAGCGGAATTATAAGTGTAGTTTGCTGCTAGTAGGTTCCAATTATGCGGTGTCCATATTAGGACATTTTTTGTACATCAGGCAAAAAGGAGTCATTATTTGCTCCCCTCCTCTATGACTCCCTCCTCCCTCCTCCCTCCTCTGAAACCCCTCCTCCCTCCCTTCATGCTCCATGCTCCCTCCTCCCTGGTCTGAAGAGATCAGCCAATAAAAAGAACGTTTCCAACTTATACAGCGTTTTCATTGGTTAGATTAAATACCAGTCATTACCGGGGAGACCAGCTCATTTTGAATGGAACATAGCTAAACACATTCAACGTCTGAGCTGAAAAAAGTAATAATAATAATAATAATAATAATATATCTAAAGCTGAAGAATTATCGTTTTCGTGAGGTAATGATTGCAATTGTACATTTCAATGCAAGCTAAAGCAAGCCAAAAAAGCACATTAAAATGTTGTGTTTTGTACTGCAACTAAGATGTGTATTAATTAAGCATACAGAGGCAGGAGTTCCGTTAAAACTTCAAATATCTTTTATCTGTTATGTTCTTGTAAAGTACACATACACTCGCATTCACTTGTGTAGATTCAACAATCAACCACTAGGAGGTGTACATAGAATTAGCATTAATCTGCATCAGCAGATTCGCCGTAACAGATATAACAAAAAATACACATACTCGTTTTAAAAATATGCTCCTTAAAAGTACACATTCTTGTAATGTTATTTTGCACAAAAGCATATGTGTATATATACTGTTAAAAGTTGGGATGGTATATTTGCTCACATTTCATAGTTTTTGATTAACTTATTGTTATTTCAGAATCTGTCCTTTAACATGTTTGAAGGAACAAGACATTACTTAAAACGGAAAGGATTTATACGATTATATTCAATCCGCATTTTCAGTACCAACCAATGATAATGAGTTTATTTTACGTATGGTCATTTGTTGTTAGTCAGGGCTGGGTTTAGTTTTTGACTCCACAGTAAAAAGCTAAGGCAGAAATCAAGCTATGTGCTTATAATAAGGACAATTAAATAGTTTTCTTTTTCTGATTAAATTAAAACTTGATCAGTAAGTGCAAGCATTTGTGGAATTTGAGCATATTTTTTAAACAGTATGTGTATTTTTTTTAACATAATTTTTGGGCTTGCTTTCCTTACATTGAAATGTGTACAATTATAATCATTACCTCACGAAAATTATAATTCTTGACTTTAGATATATTATTATTATTAGCTTCGTTCCATTCAAATCGTAGCTGGTCTCCCCGGTAATATGACTGATATTTAATCTAACCAATGAAAACGCCAGTATAAGTTGGAAACGGTTCTTTATTGGCTGATCTTTCAGACCAGGGAGGAGGAAGCATGGGCATGATGGAGGGAGGAGGGAGTTTCAGAGGAGGAGGGAGTTTCAGAGGAGGGAGGAGGGGAGATTCAGAGGAGGGAGTTTCCAGAGAGGGAGGAGGAGTTTCAGAGGAGGGAGGAGGGTTTCAGAGGAGGGAAGAGGGAGTTTCAGAGGAGGGAGGGAGATTCAGAGGAGGGAGTTTCAGAGGAGGGAGGAGGGGAGTTTCAGAGGAGGGAGGAGGGAGATTCAGAGGAGGGGAGTTTCAGAGGAGGGAGGAGGGGAGATTCAGGAGGGAGTTTCAGAGGAGGGAGGAGGGAGTTTCAGGAGGGAGCACACACGACTCCTTTTTTGCCCGATGTAATAAGATGTCTAATATGGACACCGTGGTTGGTACTTTAATTCTTACAATGAGCATGCTTCAGTGATGCCCCTGGTAAAACAGGAAATACAACTTGCTCCTGCTCTTTTGCTTTTTTTGTTTTTTTTTAAGTTATGTTATATTCATATAACTTTGTACCAATACAGCTTACAGTGTATCGATTTAACCAAACCTCTAGAGCCTGTACCAGTTGACTCATACGTAACTGTGAAGTGTACACCCCCTAGATGAAACTGTCGCGATCTTCCACCAAACAGCACCTTAACAGATAATCCAAAGACAGGCGAAAGAAGGAGATGAAGGAGAGTCATGGAGTGGGATGGCCCAGAGAGCTCTGCTCTGTTTATTATTTATTTATTTATTTATTTATTTATTTGCATTTTTTTTTCTCACCAGAATATGCCCTATGATATGTCATATATTGTTTACAAGGAGGTCGTGGGGAAGGGCAGGTTTCAGTATACATACAGTATACACAGTTATACACATTTTATTTGTAGAGTAACACACAAAAATATAAACATTAATATGATTACCTATATTACTCTTTAGGCCTCATTACACACACACTGTTAGTTAGTGTGACAGCCGTATTAATAAATTGCACTCACTGAGGTTGTTTGTTTTACACACACACCTTTCATTACTGAAGTGAGTGCACTTCCTGTTTAAACTAACAATTGAACTCGGACTACCATTACCGCGGCGTTCGTTAGGTTTGTGTGGCAGCATGGGCTGTGTTTTTGTTTGCTTTTTTGGAAGAAAGTACAGCACGTAATCGATCGACAGCTCATCAAGCGCAGCTATGCTCTTTTCTGCAAAACCAGTGGAAACGCCGTTTGCTTTTTCTCTCTACTAAATACATTTATAAATGCACTGCTAAATGAATTAATTTGCTGCCATCCAGTTTAGCCTGGACCCCTTCCTCAGACCAAACATTTATTAATTTTTTTTTGGTCTCTTCTTCAGACAAGTGAGTCTGCGGTCGGTAGCCATGTTTATCATATGAAATGTCTGATAAATGATGACATCATTACTTCGCGCCAGAAATCCACTGAGCACCTACTGCGGTTGTTTTAGTGCCGTTTAATACACACACACAGTTGCTGCACATTAACTAACCGAACTGTGGTATTGTAGTACCAACTTGAGTTTGAAAAGGGCAAGGACCTTTATGACTAAGTAGTAATAAGCTTCGGAACAGGTTTTTTTTTATCCTGGGGTCCAACACACATTAAGGGAAACCCAGTAGGTTAAAACAAATGTTATTGTTTCTCAACAGGGTAAAAAATGTTCTTTATAAACCACACAAACTTCGCAACAAATAGAAACAGTTAGAAATGGAGGGAGAACCTAAAAAATACAAACTGAGGAAATCCCCTCCTGTTGGTAAAAGTCTCTAAAAAATATATATAAAAATAATGTTCGTGCTCAGCTGCCACCCAGAGAGTCCAGTAAAAGTATTGGAAGTCCGATTAAAGTTGGTTCCCAAACCGCTCAGCTGACCACTCATTCCACATCCACTATCCCACATATCAAACCGACCCACTGAAGAAGATGAAGATGGAGATCCCTGAAAACCTGAGGGGGAAGGGGAGGGGCAAAGAAGGAGACTGTCAGAAACGTGTACAACGGTAAGTAAAGCTTTCTCATACACTCCTGTGTTCCAGCTGGTTACTTCCCCTTAGCTTATCTTTGATTCTCAGTATCTCCCTCTCTCTTTGGTTCTGGAACCCGACTGTTGCACCTGGACTGGACCACTGGACTTCAACCCCCAGCGGTGGACAGGTAAGTATCACCCCTGGAATGGACCCCTGGACCTCGATCTCCAACGTGGAACCGGTAAAGTATCACCTGGTGGGCTTCAGGCATACCCTGACAGAACACAGAGCCGACTCAGGGTGGATAAATATGTTATGGGTATACAGTTTGTAATATATCAAAGTCTCAAAAAAAGTAAATAATAATGAACGTCCACTTCCCTTCTCTCTCTTCACAGGTTACAGGACTCCTGGCACCGTCTGCTCAAACCCTGGACAGCCCCCTGCAATGTAGCCCGGCCAAATGCAAGCATGACAAGGAAAAAAATTAAAAGATGTATACAGCTCCAAAAAACGTCTTTCTAAAAAGTTTCACAGTGTCTGGTAGCCTACAGCCAGAATCCTTCTTTCAGGGTAGCCAAGACTCTCTTCCATTTCCTTCTCTTCTGTCCATTTAACAATTCCAGCAACCACTTTTCCTTCAGCAGCCACAACCTGACTGCTTCCCTACCACTCCTCCTCCTTCTTGTCCTCCTCTTTTATATCCCCCTGGATACTCTCATTCGCTGGACTGGGTGTGGGGCGGGACTTCCTACTAATGTAGGGAAAGTGCTCATGCAGATGGTAAAATAGTATGCAGACAAAAATAAACAGTGATTTAAACATGCAGATTCCAAAGTGCAACAACAAAAAGGAAACACAAAAGAAAAACAAATCAGGTAAAGGTACATCGTAAATGGGAAACATAATAATAACTCATTTCAGTGCACAAAATAATAATAATTAATAAAATGTCACTTGTGACATGCTTAGCTCCCATTAAGAGCAAAGGTGAACTTCGCAACAACATTTAGGCTGTGTGTGTGAGCCTTAGAAGAAAAGCTAAGATATGAATGTAGCTAAAGAAGTTAAATAATGCACTAAACCGTCTCCTGTTCCTCAGCTCTAATGGAAGTCATTCCAATTCATCAAACCTCTAGAACTGGTAAGCTCCTAGTATTAACCATTGACAGCCAATAATAAGAACCATAAACCTGTCATGTGTCAGATAGAGTAACAGTGGTGTAGACATGCAAAAACAAAACGTAGGTTGACCAAACACTGTTGATCTAGACTCTGTTTTAGGAAAAGTCACCAGTGGTGTCTTATCAAGTCATTTGGCCACATAGAACAGTAAAAGCAAAGGGAAGCGTGGAGAAAAAATATTTTTCTGTAAAAAATAAATATATTTTTTGCTTTTTTTTAAAGGATAGAACATTTTAAGTAAATACATAAATGACAGGTAATTAGTACAAGTTGTACCTTTCAAATGAGCCATTGCGATCACTCTAGGACTTGAACCGAGAATGTCAAATTAAACACTTCAATGGGCTCATTTAAGTAAAATAAATATTTATTTTGTGAAAACACAGATTTATTTTTCAGATGTAATTGCTGAACGATAATGTTTTTCAGATTTATCTGTTAGGTAAAAGTTAAATGCGCCAAGTGTAAATAAAATAATTAAGTTACATGTATTGTTTCACAAATTTATGTGTTAGAAATGTTAGCTAAATGTTGACTCACCAAGTGTAAAAATAGATTTATAGACTGGTTTTAAATGTTACATTTACATACGCGTTTTTCAACATTTATACATTGTATCTGAAAGTACCATTTTGAAAATGTATAAGAATGTGTTTGTTACCATTTATGTATTTAGCTAAATCTGGACTTTTGATGGTTTAAATCAAGGGAAAAAATATGTGATTTATATTAAATCAGGGAAAACAAACACCTGTAAAAAATATAGTGTCAGCGGGGCATGCTAAGAAAGGGGGCATATAAAAAGTTTGTGCACCACTGACATAGAAGAGCAAGAGAGGTTCATTTAGTTCTGATCTATGGGGTTCATGACATTACAAAGCAAAACCAAGTTGTTAATTCACAACACAGCTTTTTAATGATTTGAAGGAGGTGGTTTAAGACCAACCAATGTTCAGGTCAATTGTACTAAAATAAGTACTAAAGTATGAATATATATTTGATTATTTTTTGTTAAAACAAAAGAAATCAAAATGAACAGTGTTAAGCTTTTTGCTGTTGAGCACAAAAGCAAGACAAAAAAAATAACATTTTAGTTAAGTGGTATCAGTTGCCCGGCAAATCTTTATGTTCCTAGCACAACAAAACAGGCTATTTGCATAAGTGTTATTAGTTTATTAGTGGATTGTGTTAGGTGTCTTTAAAGAAAACACTCATTGAACTTCTATCACTTCCCAAGGACAGCAATGATGATGAGAACATTTTATTTATTGAAATCCAGCACATTGTACTGTGTGTATGCTATAAAAATACATCATGCTAATTCACAACTCTGTTCAACGCTTAGCTTCATGTGCGTGCTGCGTGACTCATGCTCTCGAAGCAGACTAAGAAGTGCTTTTACAGGGTGACTCTGTGGGAGATGGGCCTTTCACAGCATTAGCTGGACAGCATGTTTCCAGCAAGATAAGGCATTTCCCACTGCAGCCCATTCCTATTTTATATGAGCAAAGTGGAAAGGACAATTGAGCTGAAGGGACTGGCTGGGCTAATGACTGAAAGACCTCTTAATGTCAAAATGATGTTTCTTTCTTTTCCCTCTGAATGAGATGCCAGCTTCTCACAACAAGTGAGATATATCATCAATAGTGTTCTCAATTGCCATCGCTATGGAAGCAGACAATAACCAGTTTAAAATGATTTTACATTTAGTTTTTTTTTTTCTTAAACACCACAAGCTGTGGTTCAGTTGTTTTACATTATTATGTTCAGTGTAACAGCTTCTGTTGTCCTAGTTCAATGGATTGGCATAAAAACAAACTGCCAACAGACAGTTGGTGATCACATTTTGCTTTATGTTACATCTGCCGGGAAATTCTGCAGCACAATAAAGCAATTTAAAATTAATGATTAAAAGGTATATAAAAATATTGTATTCATGCATGCCTAATTTATATGTTAATTTTGGTGAGTTCAAAGCAACATTCTGCCCACATGGGGCCAGTATGTATGCCCTAGAACTGTGCAATGCATAGCCAAAATAATTAGAGATTAAAGAGTCCATGTCCATGATTTTTTAAAATTCTGTTTTACCCTAAACCTGTTTACTCTGGCCTTCACTGAGGGAGTTTCATGTGGAATATATGAATGTGGTATATTAATTGAAGTGTAGTTTTATTCAATTTTGTTCTTCAGATTCATCAAATTGAGAAAAAGCAAACTTTTTGGGTGTGCATGGAATTGACCTTACCTCATCATGATTCTCAAATCTTTCAAAGCGTGTGATGTGTATTTTGATGTGGCAGTGAGATGGTTAATCTTTCCATAAATTAGAGAATCTTTGAATACAACTGTTCCAACTGTAATCAATTTATTTGACATATATACTGTTGTCATTTAAATCATAAACCTTTAAGTATTTTTTTTTTTATTTTTTTTTTTTATATTTTTCCATTCAGAAATTAACCAAAAGAATCTAGCATGCACTGCTGGAAATCTGGCCAGGACCCTTTAATAACCATTTAGGCAATGGCAATATTTAGATCCCACATCGTTTTGTCACATTTGTTCACTTATTTTATTCTCTAGTAGAATTAGGGGAAGCAAACAGGAGGACAAATTGATTGTATAAACTAGTACAGAGTTTTACAACCGTATTCTTTCCCCTAATCAATTGCTTTTTCTTCCAATGGTCTCTGAACACAGTATCCAGTTTGTGTCCAGGATCTCTGAGTGCTCCCAGCAGGATTGGAAATCTTTGTCGGGTTCTGATCTTAAAGGTTCCCTAAAAGCCACCACAGGTTCCAGAATCCAGCACTGATCATCGGCGTGTGTGATGTATGTTTAAAATGCTTGATATCTGCACGAGACCTGAATTCTAGTAGCAGGTTTCCTATCTTTGCATTCTAATTTTCCCAAGTGAGACCACTTTACTTGGTGAGCTGAATCACATCCCATACATTCAATTTTTACATTTTCTGATTTAACATTCAAATGAGAAAATGATAATCATTGTAAATCATTACATTCAAACATTATTTTGCAATGCTTTACTATGGGTACATGCAGGACATGTTTTGGTTCTTCTTGTGGCAGCCCAATTTACATCTTTGACATCCACACATTAATCTGGGTATATGCAGGTCTCTCCCCTTTTCAGATAGAGTTTCCCACTTGGAGTAATGGTTCTGGACTGATAACTATTTTCATGCATTTCAGTGTAATCACAGGGGGCTATTTTGTTGGGTATTCCTTCCATCCAAAATATCTGATTTGTCCAGAATTCCCTATTTTTCCTCAGAGGGTTCCCAAGCCTCCTCTCCATCGTGAGTGGGAACCCTCCCCCAGAAATTAAAGTTGATTCTATCGAAGGGGCCATATACTTGTTGTGCACATAAGCCTTCCATTCAAAAGGAGCTAGGGGTTTGAGGTTCACTTGTGACAGTTTAGATCAATTGTATATACCCCACTATCAAAGCAGGTGGTTTATATCATTCATCTGTGGCTTAAAATAATGTAACACTGCCAAAACTGCTTTTATTGTTTATTGAAAAAAAAATTTTCAATAAATAAACTTTTCTAGAATATGTTAGAAGAATAATTTTGTAAAAATAATATTAAAATTTCTCACACCTGGCTTTCGATAAGATATCTTGGCTTTGTAATAGATACTGTGGTTTTGGTCAATTGAGGACCCTGATAGCTGTGAAATGGACAAGGAATATTAAAACCATTTTAGATGCAAAAATAACAACGCAAAAGCATTAAACCTGACAATATTCCATGTGCTATTTGACTGAGGTCATCATGAAGCCTGGAAAACTGGAAGAAGAGGACAAATTAGCAGGACAGCATGTGTGTATTTTTGAGCCTGGAAATGTGTAATCAGTTGTTAATGTACACATTTTATACAATAGCAACAATGTCCCTCAGTTTTATGCATTTGTAAAAAATTATGATAAATTTGGACAGCCCCTTAGTGTGAGTTAACCAGGTACCAGCCGAAATACATGCCATAAATCGAGGCATGGGGCAGCTCCAGTCCTGGAGGGCCATTCATACACCAGATTTAACAGGAATATACAGAAGTAATTGACACTTTTTAGGACCTGGCTGGACACCAAATTGGTTCAAATAAACAAAATAAGAACAAGGTTGGAACAAAGACCTGATCAGGTATGCCATCCCTAACCCATCCCTGCCGTATACAGGCTTGATCAATATCTGGAAACTATCCGTTATATTCTAACAACGATATCTGGACACATGTGCTGATGGCAGCAACTAAAAACGGATGTACAAATTAACATGTCAATTTAGTACTATGGGAATGAAAGGGACTAATAATAATTACTTCATTTTAAAATATGGGCCTTCCCAAGCACTTCGTAATAACCTTTAATAGTGGCGTGAATGACCACCCACACTTGGCTGAATGTGTGGTGTTCTTCTGATATAAACAACCCCACCCCCCACCCCCTCCTCCCGCTACGCCCCCATCCTTGCGTGAAATTACAGACGATATTATTATTGTTGGAGAACTGCAAAAGGCTATCTGCGGATGCGTTGCTGGAAAACATCCTGGCAACTGAAATGGTATTCAATACCTACTGAAGAATAGGTCTTTTGCAGTACATTTTTAGATCAGTATTTTTTTCCTTCAAACTCTTATCAAATGTGTTTGTTTTTTTGTCACCAAAATAGTTTAGGGATTTGGCATACCTGCTTGATACGGGGCAAAATAATTAAGGCTGTAACAAAAAAAGTAATAATATGTCAGCCTAGTTGAGTTCATCATGAAGAATGTAATGATTTTGGAATACTATTGAAGTAACTGTTGAAATATGTATAAGGATTTATAGCTTTAGCAATACTTTGAAATTAAATACGATTTAGATACGGAGGTGCAAACCAAGGAAACAAGATTACCAGCTGGTGGCTCTTTAGAGTCTAGGCTGTTTTACCCTTTTTTTGCTGTTGTTGATTTGTGGCACCTCTTTCTTTTAACTATAAGGTTACAGGTACATATCATATGAATGAATGTGCACACTAGACTTCATTAAAAAAGGCAAGTGATCTGGAAACTCACCAACTGCTTGAATAAAAAAAACACAGAAAGGCAGCTTTTGGTTTAGTAAAAACAAAAACAAACAAAAAAAACATTCAAATTACTTTGCCCCAGGTTCCTTGATAACGTGGCACAAGATGGGGCTGTTCACTGATCTTGAATAGCCAGCAAGTTGGCGATCAGGGCAATATATACCTAAACAGTTCTGGTCTCATTCATCTGTTCCACAAACACAAAACATATATATATATATATATCAGAAAAAGGTCCTTGTGCTCGGAATTCATATTTCAATTATAATGTAAAGATTTTGTGAAAATGTTTGTTTACTGCACCAAGGTAGGTCTGAGCCCAGCAACAACATTCCAGCACTCCCATTCAAACTATTCTAATATGGTCATCTGCAAAATACACAAATAGGACTCATTTGAAAGGCTTGAATCTCTCTTCCAAGAGAGGTATCTCTGAAGCCTGCATCCTCCAGCTGTGCAGCTCTAGTCATGCGTACAAGAGGTTTTACTAGGACATTATCCGCTCAAATTGTATAATGTTTTAAACAATCATTAAATAGTGCTGGTTTAATCAAATCAAGGCATAATATTAGTGTTTTTTTTCAAATAAATATTTCAAGATCTGCTCCTGGGAGCTCCTACTTATCGATTTAAATAATCATCATTATTTTCGAACCCAGTCACATAGAAATGTTCCAGGCGCCTTTTCAGCTACCGAGATTCATTATTATTGGGGAACAATACAGTGTGATATGGATAACTATAATAATATGTACAATGCACACAGTGATATGCATATTGCCATATAATCTGACATTCCATTGCAATTGTGTGTACCACAGTCATCTGTATTTAAATAATAATCTTCATCAACACTGTTTCAAAATGTCCTCGTATGAACAAGACAGGGTCTCCCTAATAATGAATAAATCAACAAAAGAAAAAAATAAATATATTTATGCAGTCAGTGACATGCACCACGTCATGCATACACAGGTATTTTCACATAAAGACGTAAACAGTCTTTTGAAAAAAGGACATTATTTAAAATGACATTGTTTGATTTAAACTAAATTGCAACTCAATATTTTACAGCCTACAAAGAGTATGTTGGTATCGGGGAATCATTTTTCGCTTTTCTTTGAGTTTAATTTATAAGACAAAAATACATATGTTATGTAAAATTGATGTTTTTAAACTGGTTACATTTATTGTTATTGTTAATAGTAATGGCTTGATGGGGGTCTTATGAAGTTTCCATCAGCCGTATTACATAAGTAGTGTGATCATGTGATTGGGGGTGTCCAGATGAATGAGCTTGCCTTCAGCAGTATAATGATGACCATAAAAAGCTGCATACGCATGACTGCGTGAGCTGCATGGCTGGAGGACCCAGGCTTGCAGAGATACACTGTTCCTTTCAAATGACGCTGGGCTGTTTCTCAAGGGCTGTCTCACAGTGCCTGAGTAAAAGATTTAAAGGCCAGGCAATCAGCAAGATATTTAACATTGGGCAGACCCTAAAATGTTAGAGCCTGTATCTGAGGCCTCTGTATTGGTACTGCCCACTTATGCACACTGTAACAAAACCCTGCTGTACAGTATTTTACTGTTACCCTTTAAAAGTGTTACAGAATACCCCGCAGTGTTTTACAAGAAATGGATGGCTCTACCTTTCCTGTATCTCCAATAATAATCCTGATTGTTTTGATGTTTTTAGGCCATAAAAATAAGTTTCTCAGCTTTTACCTTTACCAGGAGAAATATCAAAATAAAATCTCTAACTGTTGTGAGTCTCTTTAGTGTATTTTTTTAACCAGAATACTTGCATATACTCTTTTTCTATTGATTTAAAAGGATACAACATTTTAGTTCCTCTATGGTTAACTGTATATCATTCAAATAGGGCTTTTAAGCATTTCCAATTACCTTTGCATTCTAAAACCCTTTTTAATCTTTGCAAATTTTAAGTTTCTTCATGAAAATCAGTCTACTTAATGTATTAAGAATGAATCTAAATATTTAATGGGTTCAGTGTTGGATGTGTAAAATGTCTTTCATCAGACTTGACCTTAATACAAAGTATTATGAAAACAACATACTGTTAAATACTACTGCTAAATTTATTTAGGAAACACTGATGCTGAAAAAAAAAAAATTTTTTTTGCTATTTTGATTAACTTTTGCACTTGACAATTGCAGAGAGGCTAAAGAATTTAATCTATTCAGTCTTGAACAAAGAAGACTATCGCGCATAGTATTGACTAGGTATTGACAATGTCCCAGGGACTTTTTCGACCTGAAAAAAGAAACAGGACCAGGGTTCACAAATGGGATTAGATAAAGGGCATACAGTACAGAACATAGGAGGCTTTTTTTTGCACAGAGGTGGAATCTGGAACCAACTCCCAGTAATGTTGCTGAAGCTGACACCCTGGGATCCTTCAAGGTTGTTTGACGAGTTCTGGATCAATAAGCTACTAACAAACGCCAAGATGGGCCAAGATGGGCCAAATAGTCTTGTTTGTAAATTTTGTTATATTCTTATGTTCTAATAGTTGCAGCAAACATAGGGGAATTCACAAAGCCATATACAATTGAATTCAAGGGCTCTTAATTCATATTAAATTATTAATTCTAGTTTTGTAGTTTTACTAGAAGTTGCTTCCAGCACCTACTGCCCTTGTGTCTATGTATCCGTTCAAGGAAATTATATATTTGTAACTGGAATCACCATGTGAACTAGACCTAAAGGTTATATTAAGTCAAGAAAATATCTTATATGTATTGGTTCATTGTCACTTACAAGTCTGGTTTTGAAATGGCTATATTAACATACAGTATTTATTGTAGTCATCCAAAGGTTCCACGGATCTGAAGGTTTTCTATAAACTGTTGCTATGGGCACCAGCAATTGCCTTTTTAGATTCTAAGACATTCATAAGAAATTGACTACATATTCCATAATGAGATTTATGAGTATATTTATTCTGTGCATGATTTCCGTCAAGAATCTTGATTCATCACAGCCTCTTCCGCAGGACTGCATGGGATCTCATTAAAACATATTGAACCAAAGATATGCATTTATGCAGGTTTTTTAGATTTTTGTTTCTGTAATCAGTAGTATCCCTAACTATAAACACTCAATATGGCTAAAATGTATAGATACTAAAAGAATTGGACAAACTTTTCAACAGGCCAGTTTACATGTGTGGTTTTGTTTCACGTGAATGGACAATGCCGTGAAACTTGGCAGGGAAAGCTTGTGAAAATGTCCCAAAATGGTCTCAATATTCTACCGTGAAAGTCTCAATTCTTGTGAGATTCCAGGAAATGCTTGTGAAATCAACGCACACTTACACATGTAAACACTGATTGCACGTGAACATGTTAATTAATCAGAGGGAGACATGGGATTGTCAGTTAATTAATTCAATTGCCTAACGAAATCCTCTATAAAAGTCACATGGGAACATAGACCTTATCATGGTCCAGATGGCAGCAGGTAAAATAGTTTTTATGTTTGCAGTATTTTCCTTTATCAGATTGGTGTTGAGGGATAATTCAAATTGTCATGTCTTCAAATGTGTTTGT